>JAYWMT010000158.1:0-218270 GCA_039090855.1 Macrothele yani
CTTCTTGCAAAAATATCAGGTTTGGTTATCGCGAGCAGCCAATATAAGTTTCACCGTCAGTGTCGATACAAGAATTTCCGTAACTCTTTGAACGTCTTATAAAGTGTCGTCTTCAGTTAATTGCACTACTGCTAATTCTTGTCGTCCAATGCACGCGATGAACTCTTTGGTTACGCAAACGGTCACCTGTCTCACTATGGCAACGAAAGTTGCTTGCTATTAATCACTTTTGACACAATGAGCCGAAAGATGATCCATCTTAATGCATTAAACAGCGTTGTCACGTCGTAACCAATCAGACGCATCTTGGCCTACGATGTGAATGCGCAAATATGACTCACTGTGGTAACTCAGTTTTTTGCTGGTATTAAAGTTTTCTTTCACCATTGAGTACTCCGGTGATAACATCAGTTTGTTGCAAATAGCAGACACATAATTCACTTATAACACGAAACATTAAATTAACTTTCTCTCGATGTTCTGTTGTCCGTATTTTGAAACATGATTTTTATTTTTTTTATTTTAAGTGTCAAAACATAGATTAATACATTTCCATAATATCCCTACCTCTTATAAAATAACCATCAACGACATTTTCTAAATAGCGTAATAAAAATTCGCTTTGAATTCGGTAATTTCTCCAATATTTGTTAAATCAATATAATCAACAACTTCACCAGCATAATATGATGACGCACCAAACTTATTGTTATATTTATTAGACTTGAGCTATCCCTTCTGTTCTATTTAACAGCATTTATCAACCTTTCTTCCTTGCCCAATTTACTCTTTGTCTTGCTTTTTCTTTCAATCAGACCTAGTGGAAGTTGCACATGAAGCTGTGTCGTGTATTTTCTTGTAATTTCGAGGGCAGCAGGTAAAAAAACAGAAGAGACACACGAAGGAACTACTTTAAGCGCCAAAATTGAACTTTTCATTTACGACCGTATTCTGTACGGTAGCTAGCAGCTTATACGTAATTACGCTGCATTCGTGTGAGAAACAAAATGCCACATTATATGGTAAGGAAGCCAGAGTACCCCATCCTCCTTGCACAGACTATCTGTTCCGAATAAAATTCCTTCTGCTGATCGAGTTCTCTTATAATCACGGTCATTAAGTTCTCTACATATCAGGTATGTATCCAAAATATTTTATGGCGCATTGGAAGTTCAAGTAGCAGTTTCTTTCTAACGCGGTAAAGTACGATTCTTGGTGATCACGGGGTTAGTACCGAAAGGCAAATTCACCGAATATATATTCTGTGCATGACTTGCAAAGAAGCAATGGTATGTATGGTCTTTATAAAACATTCAAGATTTTTGTATTCACAATGTTTCCAACTGATTTCACTATTTTGTATTTTAACGCATTTTCTCGTGCTTAACTTTTCTATGCGGTTTAGTACGCTGATATTTCAAATTCCCCGCCTGGTATTTTGTTCGGGACAACCTCCTACTTTTGAGGTCCACGGCGCGTAGCCAATGAAATAAGGCACGTGTCGTGAGCTGGCTTGAATGGTATATAAGGTATGCTGTAGGCATTCTGAAATCATATCACCTGTTGCTGTCATGGATAAAAGGAGCGATTTATCAGATTTGCAAAAAAGGATGATTATCGGCTTTCGCGCCAAGGGTGGCAGTTTTTCTGAAACAGCGCAGTTTGTGAACTGTTCGCGTGCTGCTGTGGTTAAAGTGTATCGTTATTGGAGAAATGGCACCAATGCGCATATGCGACGTGAAAACTGCGGAGCACCACGAGCCACTGATGTGAGAGGTGAACGTCCTCTTCGAAGATGCGTAATGGCCAATCGAAACACTACAGAGGAGCAACTCACTGCTGAATGAAACAGGGGGCTCTCGGAAGTTTGTCTAAAACGACAGTTCAGTGAACCCTGTTGCGATTTATGATCCCATGCAGACGAATGGTCACTTCAGCTACGCTAACGAAGGTACATCGGCAAAAAAAGGCTTTTATTTGCACGGCAGTATCAGAATTGGACCCCCGCTGTTTGGCAAAGGATTACCTTCTGCAATGAGTTTCTGCTTCATCGAACGGATGGACGTTGGTCTATAAGGCGGGAAACATCGGATAAGGAAAACACTTCAACCATTGCTGGCAGAACACAGGCTGGTGGGGGCAGCTACATGGAATGATGAATCTTTCCTTGGCATTACCTGGGTCCATTCATGCCTGTGGAAGGCACGATGGACATAATTCGTTATGAATCCATCCTTGCAGATGACGTGCACCGATACATTGCCTGGGTCGGATGGGATCTTCCAGCACGACAATGAGACGTGTCACACAGCTAGAGATGTTTGAGAGTGCCTGAAAGACCACGATGAAAACTTCAAAGTACTTCCATGGCCCCTAATTCCGCACATTTAAACCAAATTGAGCACCTGCTGGATCAGATCGATCGTGTTGTTCGCTCTGTGGATCAACCACCAAGAATCCTCCAGCATCGACAGATGCTGAAGGATTCTTGGTGGTGGATCCACAGAGCGCTGGAAGGTGTTTACAGGTTAGTGGAGCACGGCTCCACATACCTGTAAACACCTTCCAGCGGCTTATTGAGTCACTCCCAGCCCATCCAGCTGCTGTCCGCGCTGCATACGGCGGTTACTCTAGATATTTGCTGGTGGTCACAATAATGTGACTGGACCGTGCATAATTATTGAATCCAGACAGACAGTTTGCGGCAAAGCTTTCAGGAAAAATGAGGAATTTTCTCGCACTCAATATCCCTGATCCACAAATGATAAATAAACATCAATAAAAAAGATAATGAGTTGAATCGTGCTTGCTCCATTTCTGGTGTCAAATAACCCTGTGATTGATTAATAATTATGATATGAATTCAACCACACGGCAAAGGATATGATAACAACACCATGTAAAATTTTCTAACATGTGACCTTATAATTTTTTCGAAGTGCATACGGCATAGGGTTTTCGCCTGTTTTTCTCTCTCCCCTATGCACAAAAGAAAAAGATGGATCATTGTGATATTCTACTGAAAATCCGTCTTTCAATTCTTGTTCACATTGTAATGCTTTTTATAGTGTATGGAAACTGTACCTTTTAAGGATAAATGTTTAGAAGGGCTGATACATGCACAAATATGAAAGATATTCAATGAATAAGTAAGCTGTTACTCACGCCCCGATAACAATATGCAAATTAGAAGTATCGCGTCCAGGCATGTAATACGCTGAAACCAGTAATGCCTGTAAAGACAGCAATATTCATCGCATTTCATAATAGCCACGGTAGAGTAATAATGGTTAGAGCGTGCACCTAGGTGTAGACGCTAGCCAAATAGCAGTTGTGTGGAAATCTGTTTGATTAATCACCGTTATTACTGAATATTAGGGATTTGCATGAGCCGTGCTCTGGCCACTAGTCTGGCTGTTGGTGGTTTTCCTTTTTTGGAACACCACAACTCTTCATGAGTATTCCACAAGCCTTGGTGTGCTAACAATGCTCTGCTAAAGTTGTCTATCAATTACAATATTGTTTTTATGGAACTCGCTAAACTCCGCTGCTTTTCTCATCTTAAGGAGAAAAAGAAAACTAACACAAAATACATTAATTCAGAAAGCTCAGTATCGGGTGTTATTTATACCGTTTCATTACCTTTACACGCGCCGTCGTTTACCTGCACCGGCTTCAATTTGCATAAGACACACTGATCATATTTTGGCTCTTTTCTGAAAACATCATGCTGTGAAATGTGCTACTAATTTGATATTATTTATGTTATTGAATTGAAAATTTACCTTGTTATTTCCCTTAATTACAATTTTGTATTCACTGAGAAAAATCTTTAAATCTGCACTCCATGATTCTGTGATTTGGGAAATATACAATGATATTGCGTTTTTTTTTCGTTTTTTTATTAGAGTTTTAACGACCACAGTGAACAACTCAATGGGCTATAAGCAGTAGCCCGTCTCTAATGTAGGTCCACTGGAGTCGCCTGTTCCTAATTTAGGTCCACTGGGAGTCGCTTGTCCTTAAGTTAAGTCCACTGGGAGTCACCTATCACTAATTTTGGTCCACTGGGAGTTGCCTGTCCCTAATGTAGGTCCACTGGAATCGCGTGTCGCTAATGTAGGTCCACTGGGAGTCACCTGTCCCTAATTTAGGTACACTGGGAGTCGCCTGTCAATAATTTAGGTACACTGGGAGTCGCCTGTCCCTAATGTAGGTCCACTGGAGTCGTCTGTCCCTAATTTAGGTCCACTGGGAGTCGCCGGTCCCTACGTTAATTCCACTGGGAGTCGCCTGTTCCTAATGTAGGTCCACTGGGAGTCGCCTGTCCCTAATTTAGGTCCTCTGGGAGTCGCCTGTCCCTAATGTAGGTCCACTGGTGTCGCCTGTCCCTAATTTAGGTCCACTGGGAGTCGCCTGTCCCTACGTTAGGTCCACTGGAAGTCGCCTGTCTCTAATGTAGGTCCACTAGAGTCGCCTGTCCCTAATTTAGGTCCACTGGGAGTCGCCTGTCTCTAATTTAGATCCAGGACCGTCATACAAATACAACATCCATGCCTCACGGGATTCGAACACGGACTCGTCTCGGACGAATGATCAGAAGCCACCGCTGAGACCACGGCGCCACTGGGGTAGCTGTATTGTGTTTGCATTCCTATTCTCAACACAATTCTAAATAAGAAAATATGTTTTATGTGCATATAAAACATATTTCCTTATTTTGAAATGCCTACACTGATTTTGAAATTCATTTTACAAGTGAGTGGCAAACCATGTACGTTCTGTTGGGTTTAACATGCTATTTAACATATAAATATCGAGTAACAAGAACTACAGCCAAATTATTCGTTAATGATCTACTATACATTAATGAATTTTTTTGTGAAACCATTGCGGCTTGAATCAAACAAAATGCTTAAAGAGCGAACGTCCCGAACAGCTTTTTGTTTATATTTTAAGTACCTCAACAATTTGTAGGTACCAAAAATTTTAAGAAAAAGAGCTATTTTTTTTTTTTTTAAATTTATTTTTCTCTTGACAGACGCCCCTCGATGCGCTCTTCCGATGCGCAGTAGCGAGCCGCTATTTAGTCATTGGTCGTCACTTCTTTATCATTTGCTCATATGGCCCCGCCGTACTTGCATGCGGAATTTCATCAGGATCGAACGACCTTCTCGGTGCGTTTCGTTTCTTTTTTTTTTTTTTTTTTTTTTTTTTTGGAAAAACATAGACAGATGAATACATAATTCTGATGTCTCTGAAACTGTAATTGTACCTTATTTCTAAGTAATTTCTTTCTGCTGTGTTCGAAATTTCAAGAATCTCATTATTCACCAGTTTAGAGAAATCCGGAAAGAAATTGGTACCATTCATAAAGTAGCTAATTATTTCGCCCAGCGCTAAATTCCTTCAAAACTGAATCATTTTTATTTTAATATGCACAGTGATAAAAATTATTCTGTGAAAAATTAATTAGAAAGGTTACTGATCATTTTTATTGGCGTGTCAGATGTTACCAAAAACAAGATACGGATTTCATCATTACATATAAAAGAATATACGCCCATACGTCCTCAAAAACCCAAACCAGACAGATGACACCGAATTTTCGGGTGTAATAAGCACGTCTTTTGAATCCGTTCTGACACAAATCAAATTTATCAAAGCTATTCAAAGTCAATGGAACCGATATGGAAAACAATAGTAACTGACAGAAGAAAGAAGTTTTTCAATCGGGCATTTTATCCCTCAGATATTGCTGTAAACGGAATGGTGAACTTACGCCCTCTGGTTGCAGACTTGTACGTTAAGAAAAACATGAATTTATATGAGAAACCTTTCGCACCAGAAACGCTCTCCAACACCGAAATAATTTTTCAAATCGAACTCTTAGCAACAGAGATGTCGGCAAGAAAAAGATGTGACTTTACGTCCAATGGCGGGATAACCATGCATTATTTCAGGAAAAAAGTATTCTCAAAAGTGTTTTTTCCATGTGAACGGTATCGGTCCAAGAAAAAAAAATTAGTCGAGTTTTCAGCAGCCCACATTTTGCTACTAATACACCAGAATAAGAAACTAACAGTTATGCCCCCTGGTGGCCAAACCATTCTTTACCAAACATTAGAAATTATGTGAAAAATATTTTCCATCAGGTCTTGTATGCGATACAGAAAGAATTTTTTAAATCGCAGTTTTTGAAGCAGAAGTAACGCAGAAAACACAATTTACCTTTGAGCCCCCTAGCAGAAAGTCTATGATTCACTTAAAATTTTGAATTTATAGGAAAAATATTTCGCATCGGAAACACTATCCAACAAAGATGGATTTTTTCAAATCGGACTCCTAGAAGTAGAGATATTGTCAAAAATAAGATATACCTCTACGCCTACTGGCGTAGAAACCATGCATTATTTCAAGAAGAAAACGTTCCTAAATGGTTTGTCGACATGAATAGTATCAGTCAACACAACCTTTTTTGCAATCGAGATTTCAGAAGCTCATATTTTGCTGCAAATGCATCAGAAGATGAAATTAAGCCTTACGTACCTGGTGGCCAAACCATTTTTTACAAAAAATAGAAATTACGTGCAAAGGATTTCCCATCAGGAACTGTATCCGTTGCAGAAATAATTTTTCAAATCGGAGGTTTAGAAGCAGAGAAATAAAGGGGAAAGCAATTTACCTTTACGCCCCCTAGCGGAAAGTCTAGAAATTACTTGAAAATTTTGAAATTATATGGAAAACATGTCACACTGGAAACACTATGCAACAAAGAAGGAATTTTTCAAATCGGACACCTAGAGGTAGAGATATTGTCAAAAATGAGATATACATCTACGCCCCCAGGCGTAGAAACCATGCATACTTTTAAGAAGAAAATATTTCTAAAACATTTGTCGGCATGAGTAGTATCGGTGTACAAACGACGTTTTTTTCAATAGAGAATTTAGATTAGAAGCTCATATTTTGCTGCAAATACATCAGACGCAAAAATTAAGATTTACGGCCCCTGGTGGCCAAACCATTTTTTTTTACGAAAATTATAAATTATGCGCAAACGATTTCCCATCAGGACCTGTAACCGGTGCAGAAAGAATTTTTCAAATCGGAGGTTCAGAAGCAGAGAGATAGGGGGAAACGCGATATACCTCTACGTCCCCTAGCGGAAAGTCTATGAATTACTTTAAAATTTTGAAATTATATGAAAAACATGTCACACTAAAAACACTATCTAACAAAGAAGGAATTTTTTTAAAGCCGACTCCTAGAAGTAGATATATTGACAAAAATAAGTTATACGTCTACACCCCCTGGCGGAGAAACCATGGAATATTTGAAGAAAATATTCGGAAAAGCTTATTGTCGTGAATGGCTTCGGTCCACCAAAGAACTTTTTATTCGAGATTTTAGAAGCTCAGATTTTATGGCAAATACATCCGAAGCCAAAGTTAACCCTTACGCCTCCTGGTGGTCAAAGTATTCTTTACCAAAAATCAGAAATTATATGCTAAATGTTTTTCATCATGAGCTGTATCCGCTACAGAAAACGTTTTTCAAATCTGAGTTTTAGAAGAAGAGATATTGGGGAAAACGTAATTTACTTTATGCCTCCTAGCGGTATATCAATGCGCAATTTGATAAAGTAACTATACCTAAAATACTCTTCGACATAAATGGAATCGAAAGATAAAATAACTTTTTCAATCGTGTTTTTAAAAGCAAATATGTGGAATAAACGTATTCTTGAATTCGATATCATCTGCTTCTACGACCTCTAGCGGCGAAATAATACATCGTAAAAAAAAACAACAGAAAATGAAGGATTATCATTCGGATATTTCAAGCTTCCCAATTCAAAATTAATTTTTTAAAGAGGACGAATAGTTGCAGAGTTATCGTGTCTAAAAGCGGACGGACTGACGTTCAAACCGATAACATAAGCACGATCTTTTTTTACAAAAGGCGTGCTAAAAAAACAATATCAAGCGAAGAAAGCACTTTTAAAACACTTCATGTAAAATGAAAAATTTGCCGTTGCTTGATTCATTTTCAACGGCTGTGAGAAGCAAAGAAAGCTAATTTTTTTTTTTTTTTTGATTGGAGGTTTAACGACCACCGTGAGCAACTCAATGGGCTATAAGCAGTCGCCCGTCCCTAATTTAGGGTCACTGGTTCCAGGGACGGGAGAGAGCCAGTGCCGTAAGACAAACACAACATCCATGCCTCACCAGGATTCGAACCCGGACCCCTTCGGACGAATGATCAGAGGCCAACGCCTTAGACCACTGCGCCACCGGGGCGGCCAAAGAAAAGAAAGCTATAAGTGATCAGCGATCTCTAAGTTAGGAAAACTATTTGCATATAGGCAAATAAACTGAAGCGCAATTGAATTAGAGACAGCTGGCGTTATGCAAATGTGGCGCTGAGGGCGGCTCTGCAAACGGAAACGACATGACGTATACAGCGATCCGATAATAAAAGGAGTGATGCGACGGGAATCAGTAAGAGTCGGACGCAGTATGGGTGAGACGAAGGATCTAAGCGCATTTGATCGTGGGAAAATTTTCGGGGCCCGAAGAATGGGTCACTCCATCTCAGAAGTCGTGTAGGCACTGGGATTTTCACTAGCCACTGTGTCACGGGTGCACCGTGAGTACATCGAATCCTGTAAAACCATCCGTGAAAGGGCCAACTGCCGTGGACAACAGGGTGTGGATGAGCGGGGTCATCGTCGGCTAGCTCGCATTGTAACAGCAGATAGACGGGCCACAGTGCAAGAAATCACTCGGCAATTTAACGCTGGTGCACAAAAACGTGTAAGCAGCCACACCCTCCAGAACCATCTCCTCGCTATGGGGTACAGAAACCATCGTCCCACGAGGGAAACGTTGCTGACCGCACATCATAGGGTGCAAAGATAAGCATGGGCGCAGGAACATCGCCACTGGACCCTACACTTGTGGAAAAATGTTGCCTGGACTGATGCGTCGAGATTCACGTTGGTACATGCGGATAGCAGGATACAATGGCGCAAAGCACATGAAACGATGGATCCTTCTTGTCAACAGGGTACTCTTCAAGCTGGTGGGGCTGGCATTATCGTCCGGGGACTGTTTACGTGGACTGAAATTGGACCCCTGGTACGTGTGACATCGTGCCTCACAGGTCAACGTTGCCGGGATATACTGGACGACCATTTACTCCCGTTTCTTCGTCTTCAACATCCCACTGGTCACCTCATCCTGCAACAAGACAATGCACCGTGTCATCGCTTCCGAAATGTATCCGAATGATTGGATGAACACTCCACCGACGTGACCTCGCTTCCTTGGCCAGCTAGATCACCTGACCTCAATCCCATCGAGCACATCTGGGGTGCCATCGAGAGAGATGTTCGAGACTCTGAGCCCCTCCACCAAATCTTCGTGAACTGTGGGAGCTTGTTCAGGGGTCGTCGATCCGTATGGCTACCCAACGCTTCCAGTGTCTTGTCGAGTCCATGCCGAGACGAATCGTTGCTGTCATCAGGGCGAGAGGTGGTGCTACACGTTACTAGACAGGTATCTCTAATTCAATTGCTCTTCAGTGTAGTTTTCCTAACTAAATTTCTACTGCTAGGTTTCGTAATATAATGATTTTTCTGTTTTAAAACCAGCAACACAATCAGGGATATGCTGTCTATGAATTGCTGCTTTCTTTCAGTACTCACTATGAGTTGATCCAATCGGTGACTCACCTCATTAGTGGTATGAAGAGAAAATGCTGACGAAACCTAACATTTTTCACACCTGTAAACTACTACTTTTCTTTTAAATTCATACTGGTTGTCATTAAATATATTTTTTTTATTTCAGATGTATAATTAGTCTGATATACAAAGTGTTCTCCTAGATTCGTTAACCCTCTCACCGGCTGGAACGAGTTAACTCGGGGTTAGCAAAAGGAACTGAAATCAGCTCCAACGAATATATTTGCTGTCCGACAAAAGACCGCAACAAGTGAATCTGTGCATCAGAAAACACTATTTGTCCCTTAGCTTTGTTGTTGAAAGTAAATGGTCATTTACGGGGTTGATTGACACTTATAATTTCTGACAGATTATCTACTAAAAGTGAAATAACAATGCTGACAAATGTTTCAGTCTATTGTTTCTGCTCAGGGATATGATGTCCCTGTTAGAGGGGAATTCCCTTTCCTCATGATGATTTGGGTCATGGAGCAAAGAATATAGGACTAGAGGTGATAGTTTCTCACGAATGATAGTTTATGGTGCGCACCGCTGAGATGAGGTGGAGGAAAGGAATCGCGTTTTACCGAAGTTTTCGCAAAACCCTTCGGCTTTGTGAACATTTACGTTCGGAAAGTGCAGAAAGTTTTAGGCACCATATGGTTCAGGTACTTCAGTCGCTTATAGGGTTGAAACACAGAATGTTAGAATAACGTCTGTAGTACGTTATTTTTGTTTGTTAATGAACCTTTTTTTAGTATGGCACTTATTTACGTACTTGAGAGTATCTGGTGAACGTTTAGTAAGAACTGAACGTGTATAACTTTTTCGTTTTTAGGAAGACAAGTCTGACCCATGCAACTTTGACATCATTAAAAGGCAAATGCCTTGATTATTAACACCAAAGTTAGTTTTAATGTTGAGCATTGTTTTATATAGCTGATCATCAGTAATATTTTATAGAAAATATTCATGATTGAATTGTTTTAAATTTTTGTTCTGCTGTTTAGCACCAATTGGTGGAGCACCTGTATTAAATCAGATAGTAATAGATTTAAGCGGTCATTCGTAATGAGGTTACATCTATCGTGTTTCCCCGAAAATAAGACAGGGTCTTATCTTAATTTGTGCTCCAAAAGACGCATTAGGGCTTACTTTCAGGGGATTTCTTATTTTTTCATGTAAATCTATATTTATTCAAATACAATCATATCATCTTCTTCTGGAACATCGTTATAACTCTCCAAACCCGAATTCTGGCCTGAATTTCTTGCGACTCCATTTCCTGTAGAATCACTGACCCTAATCTCTCATATTCAGCAATAAAGCTCTCCTTAAATGAGCACTTCTTGTCCATGTAGCCTGCTCGTAGTGCATTGGCAACACAGCTGTCAGTGATTTTATCCCATGAGTTCTTCACCCAAGTCACGACCTCTTGCAGGCTAGGCTTCACAAAGTTTCCATGCTGAGTTTTCTCCATTCTATTTTCAATATAGTCATTGATTTCCATGCGCTAATGATCCTTGAATGGCTTGTTTGTTGCAATATCAAGAGTCTGGAGATACGCAGTCGTTCCTGCGGGAATCATTATTTGATCTATTCTTCTCTCTGCAAGGAATTTCTTAATGTCTTTAGCGCGGTGAGTGCTGGCTGAATCTCAGACTAGCAGACCTCTTTGGCCACCTCGCCAAACAAGTGGCAGCATTAAATCCACCCATTTCCATATAACTGTTTGTGTGCACCAGGCTTTTCCGGTTTCAAGAAAATTAAATGCCTGAAACACGTTCAATCTTATCTTTCTTGCCCTTAGTGATGATTAGAGGTGGTGCTTCTTTCCATCCAGACGAGTTGTCAAAACACAAATAACACGTGCACTTTCGTAACCAGTGGAAATAATGTAGATTGACGAGCCACCCCTCTGATCAATTGTCGTTTGAAATCCTTGGCCCATAAACACTGCAAGAAGGAGAAGAATTTTGAAACAAATGTTTTCTTTCACACAGTAGGCCTTCAATTCATTATTCAGCTCTTTAGCAAACGAATCACTGAAAATTGATGAGGTAATCCAATCCTTCTTATTCGACCTCAAATGAACAGGCAACCTGCTCTGATCACATTCCTTCAGAGCCCTCGGATGTTGTGAATTATAGATCATCAGCGGTTTTAATTTACAATCTCCTGAAGCGTTTCCTCCGAAAAGAAGGGTGTATCGATCCTTGGCAACCTTAAATGCAGGTACTGTTTTTTCTTCGATAGAAATCAATGTGAGGCTTATTCCAGGTACCGATCCTAATCCGACTGCTTCAAAATACACGTTTTCCTGGACCACAAAATTTCACCACTGTATCTCAATGAGGTTCATGTTCTAGTAAAAAATCTGACTTTATTCAGAAGTGTCCAGATGCAATAAAATATGTAAACGTTTCGAAACAAACCTAAAAGAAACCGGAGGAACAAAAGTCCTGTAAGAATTAACATATTTAATCTTAAAAATCCTCTCCGAAACCTGAACCTGTGAATGAACGAAAGGATTCGTCTCAGAGTCGTTTTTCAGGGCATAAATCCTTCTCTAAATCGGAAGAATCACTGAATGAATCAAACCAAAGAATCCGACTCAGAATCGATCCGAGACACAAATCGTTCTCTTAAACGGAGGAAACAAACGAATCTGTCTGAACGAACACTTCTCGTTGACTCGAATTGAAAGAATTGAATCTTTCAAAACGTTTCGTTGGCACGTCTATTCGCCATGCATAGAAAGCCCTGAGTAACCATGCATGGAAAGCCCGGAATATAATTTACCTAAATTAATCATTCAAATGTTCGTGGGCTGTAACACTTGTCAGCTCATCCTTGTGATAAGGATTCATGTGAAGCCACTTACGCTTTACTCACTTCATGGGACCGAGGCCTCGTTCTAGAGCTAGCTTTGGTTCTAAAATTTCGTGTTAAAAAAAATGAAAAATTTATATTTAAATTATATTTTTTCTTATAACTTACGGAAATAATAATTTCATGTTCAATGAAAATAAACATATTGAAATCTATTGTTTAAATTATTTTAATACTTTAATTCTAATCATGTTATGTATGAAACAGAATTCGCGATTCAATTATGTCCTAATATTGCTTGGGAAAGGGTTAAATACCCTTACAGGAGAAGCAGAGGGTCAATGCTGTATAGGAATTCGCCCACCCATGCCTCATCCGGGACTCGAACCGTACCCATTCAAACCAACGCTCCGAGGCTTTTGCTTAGGCCACTAAGCAATAGAGGTACCCTCCTCATCTTGGACAGGGACTCCATTAATACATTATAGATTCCTAATACCGTATACGTTATTATCAACATATGCGCGTCTGCGAAATGCATATTTGCGATTCTTAAGCTTTAAATCTGCAAGCACAAATAAAAATAATCCCAAATTGTATTATTTGAAATGTGCAGATAAATTACGCATTTTCTGTTTTTTCTGTTCAAACTCAGAATGTAAATGTTTCCTAATTAGCCGGTTGTGGGTGTTCGCCTTTTTGGCGTCTTAACCACAGACAGAACATTCGATTTGGAACAGCGACATGCAATGTTGTTCACAGCAATGATTATTATTTTATATCCTCAACCACAGACAGAACATTCGTTTTGGAACAACGACATGCAATGCTGTTCACAGCAATTATTACCATTTTATATTCCTTGAGACTGACTGCAGTAAGCGATTTGAATTAGTTTAAAGACGTAACATACCCGTCGCAGCACATAAGTTTATGTAAATATTGCAAAACTTTCGACTCTCTCTTTGTATCACTTTAAAGAAAATAATACACAGAGAATAATTCTCAACATAGCGTATTCCTTTAAATAATACTCATTATTTAAGGAATATTATCATTTATCGTGCAACCTAATATCCACTATAAAAATGCCAGTAAGATTAGAAAACATATTTAGCACGGAATATTTTTCTTGAACTTCAATTTCAAATTTTGTTCAGCTCAATGAGTATTCTGAAACGATTCTGGGTAAAGTTATGATTGTGACATAGTGGCATAAAAGTTTTCAGATTCAATTGGTAAGAAAAACATTTTACTGAGCCCACCAATACCATTTTGTTCATACAGAAATACTAGTATGATATGCCAGTAACTTCGTACCCTGTCCGCTTGGTAATACACGTTCATTTCACAAGATTTCATTCTAAAAGCACTTCGCAAATTGCATAAACACACATGGAAAACACTTCCGTTCTTCATTTCCAAACCGAATGTTCACCTGTTAAATTGCACTTCTTTCCTTACTGGTTTTAATTGTATCAGTGAAATGTAATGACAAGGTTTCCCACTGGAACTTGAATTTCAGTATTCCTGTGGCTCGTGCATTTTGGCTTTTTACATTGCTTTTGAAACATTCACAATTATTTGTGCTGCACATGTTCTCCTCACATCTCAGACAGGAGTGTTATTTTTTTCAAATTCCAGATGCTCGTCTTATACACTATCTACCAGCAAGTAATTGGACACCCCTGCAATCGACGACATAACTAATATTAATTTTTTCAGGAGCTAGGGGGCAGTCATTATGATAATCATGAAGTTCTTTTGGGTAATGAAGATCAACTTCTAAAATATACCCCAGATCATTTTCCTTAGGGACATGTGTAACGTACATTTTCGAACCGTATCATCACTTAACCATCTAAAGTTTTTAACACCTAAATAATGGCTCATTCCATATGCATAAAGGTTATTAGCTTCAAAGTACATTATATACTTCGAGGGTTCTGAAGGAATATATGTTTCATAGTATTTATTATTTGCTTTACTGTATCTGTTACTAATCATCGACATTCCTCCCCTTATACCTTTTTCGATAAAAATATGCATATCAACATTGGTTAGAAGTTCAAACTGAACACCTGTCATTTTTAAACAGGCTTGTAAAAGCTAATCCAGGTGCTGTGTACATATGCAGATAATCGAGACGGTAGAATTTTAAAGCCAAATCACGGACATTTTCAAAAACATCTGCTAAAAGTAGAACATCAGTTAACATATACATATCATGGTATTCACCAAGATTTCATATTTCAAAACAGCCCCATACCTTTTGCGCATGGGCATAATCTTAGGAACTTACGTTTTCCTCCGTAAGGCTGTTGTAAAAATATCGTTCTTCAAGAAGTTGTGTGTCTTCAAATTTCTTCACACAATCAACATAATCATAGGGATAAGCACCTTTTCCTAAAAGAAGCCCAACCTTATCTTATGCGAACAGTGCGGTGACTTTTGTTGCCTGCTGCGTCATTATGAAGGAACAATAAGAAACGGTGGGGAAATGCAACAGATGCGAGTTTACCCAAAATATCAAGTATCCATGGTTTTCCAGACGGAGCCAGGTATTCCAAAAAAGATAGCTCTCATCGCTTCCAGCTAGTGCCAAGACTATCCCCAGAAGTTCATTCACTGTGAAGTAGTAGTTGGAAAGAGTTCAGTCGGGGAGAATTTGATACATTCCTTCGCTGAAATCGTGCTCAACTTGTTGTGGAAATAGATAAAAGCTTTTTCTTTCATCAAAAATATTACCGATCTTAATATAGGAACGGACACTGGGTTTTTCGCAGCATTGTGAGGGAATCCTGAAGATGTTTCTTACTGGTGGTGGGCGTACAGAAAACAAGAACATTAAAACGGTTGATTCAAAAACAAATATTGCCAGCAAGTCACATAATTTCTGACTACTAAGCAGTATGTCATGAGATAAAACTTTAAAGTATGAAGCTATTGACACAGTGCAAACAACAGCGGAAATTTCGTTTACCGTGATGATCTTGCCATTCATTCAGAGAATGAGGAAAAATGTGAATGACGGGAAAAGGAAGCTATGATATCAGTTGGGCACCAGCAGATTACTGTTTCTCTCATACATGCAGCAGTAAATGTTCCGAAATTACTTCCCCGACAGAAGTATCTTCGCTAACTTATAAGTCGTGGTGGTAAAATGTTACAGTTGAGAAGGAAAAATAGGGGATGTGGTGGGCAAACGAAGTGCTATTTGTACGCTTTCTTAGGAACACAACTAATCCACTTTCTCTCCTTCAACTTTTTGTTGTTTTATTGTTAAACGCCCACCATAAGCGACTGCTTTTTTTTCTTGGGGATTTAACGACCATCGTGAGCAACTCGACGTAAGACAAAGGCAACATCCATGCTCTACCGGACTGGATTCGAACTTAGACTGTCTCGAAAGAATAGACGGAAACAAAGGGCTTAGGCCACTGGGCCACGATGACCACCAGCAACTATAAAGTATGTAATCAGTCATCCGCCCCTAATTTAGAACAAATCTTTAAATTTTATTTTAGGGTTTATCGACCACCGATGGCAAATCTTAGGTCTGTAAGCAATAGAATTTTATTAATTTAGATCCACTTGTTCCAAGAAAGGAGGCCGTCCCGGTGGCGCAGTGGTCTAAGCGATGGCCTCTGATCATTCGTCCGAACGGGGTCCGGGTTCGAATCCTGGTGAAGCATGGATGTTGTGTTTGTCTTACGGCACTGGCTCTCTCCCTTCCCTGGAACCAGTGACCCTAAATTAGGCGACTGCTTATAGCCCATTGAGTTGCTCATGGCGGTCGTTAAACCTTCAATCAAAAAAAAAAAAAAAAAAAAGAAAGAAATGAGAAAGAAAGTTCCGTAAGTCAAACACAACACACAGGCCTTACCCGTGACCCTAACATCGGCCCACTTGAGAGAACGATCAGAATCTAGCGACTAGAACATTATTTGGAACAAATTCGAAGTCCACTCATCAGAACACTGGATCACATGCTTGTCCATGCATCTGCAATCAAAGTGCACCTTTCCATGTTACAGCAGGAGTTCTGCAGTTATCATTTCATATGTCTTCAGAAAAGTGTTAAAATTCAGTTGCGTACAAATGATATCACAAAAGAAATACAAAAACAAAGAGACAAAGAAAACCTTCGAAGAGGAAGGGAGTTTCAATGTTCCTGGCTTTCCGTCGGAGAGAACGCTACCTGTATTTTTTATTTTTTATTTTTTGATTGGGCAATTAACGACCACCGTGAGTAACTCAGTAGGCTACAAGTCGCCCGTCCCTAATTTAGGGCCATTGGTTTCAAGGAATGGAGAGAGC
Source organism: Macrothele yani (assembly GCA_039090855.1). Classification (NCBI taxonomy): domain Eukaryota; kingdom Metazoa; phylum Arthropoda; class Arachnida; order Araneae; family Macrothelidae; genus Macrothele; species Macrothele yani. The sequence goes on from JAYWMT010000158.1 coordinate 16,883, forward strand.
CAGTTCCGTAAGACAAACACACAACATCCATGCCACACCAGGATTCGAACACGGACCCATCTTGGAGGAATGATCAAAAGTCATCGCTTAGACCACTGCCCCACCGGGTCGGCACCTCTACTTTAATATAGAAACGAGGAAGACATCTGCATACTTCAGTATAGTCCACATCAAGAAATCGTAGGCGAGACAACCAAGCAATTCTCAACTTGTGATGTTAAAAACTCAGAGAGAAAGAAGAGCTATTTTCTGTAACGCAGCACTACAGAACGGAACACTTTCCTGTCAAGAACATACACAGATCTTTCTCTAGCAATTCGGCAGAGAATTAGCGTCCGGAGATAACCTTCGTTTTCAGGCGACCCAAGCTGGACGTCTTCCGCGGAGCACTATGTGAACCCAGCAGCAGCATTTGTTGACATTGTGGAACTTGCAGATAACTTTACGGTAAAACTTATTATATTTCATTATATAAAGCCACTTTTTTCACCATTTGCTAACAAATTACATACTTTAAAATGTATATAACTTCTTTTGCTCCGCATTCTTTAGCCAAATAATTTAGGACGATGAACTGCACTTTTATCAATGTTTAACCCAAAGAGGCAACGTAAATATTTCATTCTTGAAGAATGCTAAGCACTTTCGCATTCATTAATTGCCACAGGATACGTCATTGTTAACCTAGCAGATATGTTTAGCCAAAGAACTTTCACATAATTATTATTTCTGCTTCACGCAAAACACAAGTTTAGCCAAAAAGGAAATGCCAGAAGAAACACGAATGGAAATCTTAACTTTCCTTTTTAATAGCAAATTATACGATACAATGAGCAGTATCGTATAACATTAGATGTAGTTCATTTTACTGACGAAAGGTTTTAGAACCTCGAAGCCTCGTTTAAAGGCGAAATGAAAGTTGATCTGAGGAAATCTGAACAACAATAATTTTAACAAAATTATGTAAGTAAAAAAGTTCTGATTATAATACAGAAATATATTCATTTTTTCAATTGCAATAGCAGTATTCCATTGCTATAAACGTAGCTCGTGAAAAGTATATATGTGATTGATTAACAAATTTGATAAGTTTAAGAAATTTACTAGAGGAATAAAAATGGTATAATAAAATTTTGAGGAATAAATACTTCTACCCTGATAGATTCGCCATGGATTTTTTTTTGTTCTATTTTAATTCAGAGCTACTTAATTGAATTTCTTAAAAGTTCCATATTGTACTTGCTCTGCAATGAATTTTGTTTAAAATCTAAACATTATATCGTTTCGCAATAATATAGTGTATGAAAACATCTAACTTGTTTCAGACAACCCGTCCAGTGTATCAATATGTAGATCAAATACAAATGCATGGTTTTAAATACAGAAAGGCATTCAAGATTTTTTTAAATTTTGAAGGAAACCACAAAAAATTGTGTAGAAGTATTCGAAAAGGGAGGGAAAATAATAATTTCATGTAGGTTTACTAATTGTATTGCAGTTCATATGTAAATGTGTTTTATCCCGCTTGTTTTATTTATTGTTTTATCTTGAAATTTTAGTCACGGCATTTAAATTTTGATGTGGTGTTTTGTATATTTACAGTGAGTAAATTTCATGGGAGTATAAAGGTTATTTCCAAAGCAGCAAGTTTTTTTTAGATTCTTTGTTATATTTGCTGGAACAGAAGGATTTACTTTGACAATATGGAATTACTTTGTAGCAATGGAATGTGTGTCTACTCAACTGGAAACGCTCTGGTTCCATAAAAAAAAAACTATCACGCAGACCATCGGACGTAAATAAATACTGAAAGAAAGAAATCCAGAAAGGACTCAGTTATCTAACAATGAGTCATTTTCTCATGCTACAAGGATTCATGCCGAAAGCCAAATAGCACAAAAACTTAATACATTTGTGCTTACTGTGAACGCAAGAAGCCAGTGTAATTCTCAAAATTCAGTTTTGCTTTTAGAATTTAGGAATATAAGGAAAGGTCTAAACATTTTCAATGAGAATTTTCAATTTTTACAGCCCGCGCATGGTAAATATCAATGATAGACTAAGTATAAAGTAGGATTCATTTATCTTAAGAATTGCACACACTGAAACCTGACAAACTTAGTAGTTTTTATCTAAAAAGGATTTGTTTCCAAACGAGCCAGACAGTTCGTAAAAGTTAACACGTATACTCAAGAATATAATTTTTTAGATAGAAAAATGAAACATATCTTTACGCTATTTTAGTAGCTAAACTTTCAAAAGATAGTACTTTATTGTTTTGCGGACCAACTGGTGTTGAACCTAGAAGTTTGGATTTACCGACTAATTGCCTAACAAAATACTTCGTTTAATATTATTTTATTCGGGTTGTGCGCGTGCGTGTGTGCTTTCCGTGCGTTTTTAAATGCAGATTCTTATTCCACCAGAACACTGCTATGGCAAACTCGCACTGTTTCAATTCCAGAACAACATGTCGCAGTTCTTCGTTTTCTAGTACGGTGTTCTCAAAAAGTTCAAATCACCTGTTATTTCATTTGCATCTGCGTTGTGTTATGGAATCCCTAGATCATTCTCGCATTTTTACATAATGATCGTTTACTGACATTTTCACTATCTTTCTCAACTTAACAGTACTGTCTTTGGTTCTGATGATCCTTTTAGTGAATTTCCTGCCGGTATCTTTTCAGTTACATGGTTTCATGCACATTACCAGTATCAAAGTTTTAAAGTCAGTCACTCAGTTTTAATACATACAAATTTATGTGTTATGTACCAGTGTACTCTGACTTTTCTAAGGAAGGTAGCTGATTATATTTCAGCTTTCGTTTTACAGAAATTATCTCAGCTGGATTATCGCATTTAAATAATATTCAGCTTTCTTTCAAATTATGGGCATGAATACATGCCTTTTCCAATTATTCACCCTATTCATATGACCCAATATACTTACATAAAGATGACCATTTTAATTTTTTGGGGAAAATAGGAGCTTTCTAACAAGCAAAGACAAAGGAAAGTTGAAACCTTATTATCGATACAAGGCCGCTATGAAATATTGAATGAAAGACATTAAAAGCGAATTACGAAAGTTGGGTATAAAATTGTGGCACCACTCTGTCCACGTTGCTGACTCATACGTAAGTGCGTTGTTGTTTACAGCACGGGTAGCATGATGTTGTTATTGTTGAATGCGTAGAGCTTCGTCAGGTCAAGGCTTAGGGAGAAAAGTGTACTCAGTGTAAAAGTATCGTTGTCAAATAGTACCCTGTAAAAGCCATTGAAAGTCATCCGTGTCTCGGGGAAGCATGTCATAAAGAAATATTACCATATCAAACGGTTTCACGATGAATGACATCCTTCCGACGTGGTCGTGACAGAGTAGAAGATGTGACACGATCAGGTGGCCTTGTCATCGACGTCCATGACGTAGAGTTCATACAATCATTCATGGCTGTGGATCGACGAAGGACAGCATGATAGACAGGCGGGAATTTCAGAAACTGCTCCAAAGCACTTTTTCTCGTCCTGAAAGGGATGAAAGAGAATTACGGTTCGCATATCAGGAATGATATAAAACGACTATGGGAAAATAAAATTATGCACATCGCAGTAGCCCATAAATCGCAGTAGTCCATGAAATTCATCGTAACAGCACATAAATCGAAATAGTCCATAAACGTCATCGTAACAGCCCATAAATCGCAATAGCCCATAAAATTCATCTCCAGAGCCCATAAAATTAATCGCAATTGCCATAAAATTATGGGCTTTTGCAGCAGAAACACATTAGAGTTCTACACAAATAGAACATACCATCTATTTAAGAAACTCGGCCGTCACAGAAATGAAATTGTTATTATGATTTGTTTTCCTAAAACCTAAACTAAAGACTGCTGCAAATGCACATAATTTTAGAATCAGTTGCAACGTTGCTGTTTGTGCTTCAAAATTATGCACCTAATTTTGTATTAATGGTAAGGGAACATGAAAACGTTTACAGCAGTTTTTCCCGTAAAATTTTCTCTTGAAATGTTATTGCATATCCAACAAAAAATCTGCTTACCCAGAGATTATTTTTGCTCTCAAAAACTTTCTTTGTTGGAAACAGGATAATGGGAATAACTAATGATACGTAACAAAGGTGTTAAATATATCAAATCCAGCAATGAATATTAATCCGAAATATTTAACATTTTAAAAACTTACCTCTGATTTCATGAACCTTCACTGCGTTAATGGCATATTTGCTGAAGACACGTGAAACCGAAATAAAAAAAAACCCTATGTCTTACACTAAGCTCCATGCATTACGCGAAGCTACAGTATGAATGATGAACTACGTTTTTCTATAGCATTGTGAGGTAGAATTTTCTGGACAAACAATACTGACTATAGATAGACAGATATATATGTGGCAAACCACGAGGATATCGTGTAATATGTCCTCGGTTAAGCAATTCTTCTATAGTCAAAAGCCTGGTGAATACTGCGTTTTCATGGCCCTCTAAAGGAGAACATATAAATCGCGAAATTCATCCAGTCTCTTCTTAGAAGGGCTAGCCTACACTGCACATTATTCATTAGCTACACATTTATTCATGCTGCCGTAATGTTTTCTTAAAATAGTGATTTCAATTTACTTTGCTGTAAATTCTTGAATTTCGTTTCAGATATCCAGGCAGCATGTTCGATTTTCTGATTGAACACCCACGTGAAGTTTATTGCGATGTGCAGTAGTCAGGTAATTTTGGGAGACTCCGTTATGTCGTAAAGGGTAAGAATATTTGTTTGCTATTACGGTGTATTTACATTCATTCACTATTACAGACGCGGTTACTTAGCGTTATTTGATTGGTTCATTGTCATGGAACACTTTAGATTTTTATTGTGTAAAGAAAATGTAAGACATGTCTAACAAAATGAGAACGTTGTGTAGAAAAAACGGTATGTGTTGCAGAAATTTGCATCATTCGTGTAACTTCAGAACCGCCCTGTCACTGTGATCGTTTGCTAGGAATATATAAAACCCCACTATTCTGGAATGTTATTTTCTAAGAATGATGGCGTATTGTGCTGTTGCTCTCTACCTATCGAAGTACGCGGTCCAGTAACATTATTGTGAACACCAGCTAATATCCAGAGTGACCTCCGTGTACAGCGTGTACAGTAGCTAGACGGGCTGGGATTGATTAAATAAAAAGTTAAAAAGTGTTCACAAGTATGTGGAGCCATGGCGACTGCTGTGCACCTGTCAGCTGCTGGAGGGTGTGAGGTGGAGGATCCATAGAGCGAACAACACGATCGAAGTAGTTCCACATATGTTCAATTGGGTTTACGTTTGGGGAATTAGGGGGCCAGGAAAGTACTTTGAATCCTTATTATGCTCTTTCAAACACTATCGGACATTTCCAGCTGTGTGACACGTCGCATTGTCGTTCTGCAAGATCATATCCGCCCCGGGAAAGACAATTAGCATGTATCAGTAAGTGGTCTGCGTGGATGGATTCATGACGAATTGGGTCCAACTGCCTTCCACATGTTTGAGTGGGCCCAGAGAATGCCGCGGAAATATTTTCCACACCATAACGCTACGCCCACTCTCTTGTGTTCTTCCAACAGTGATTGAATAGCGTTTGTTCTCCGCCGTTTCTCGCCTGACACGCCCACGTCGATCCGTTCGATGAAGCAGAAAATATGACTCATCGGGGAAGGCAATCCTTTGCCAATCAGCGGAGGTCCACTTCCGATACTTCGGTGCAAATGTTACAATTTTCTGCCGATGCACCTTCGTTAGCATAGGTGCAGTGACCATCCGTCAGCATCGGAGCCCCATAAATAGCAGGATTCTCTGAACTGTCGTCTTAGACACACTTCTGTTAGCCCCCTGGTTCATTCGGTCAGTGAGTTGCTCCAATGTATCGTGTCGATCGGCCCTCACGCTCCTTTGCAGCCGACGTTCACCTCTCACATCAGTGGCATTTCAACATCGCTTATTCGCAAGCAATGATGCCATTTCTCCCATCATGCTATACTTTAACCAGAGTAGCACGCGAAGAGTTCACAAACTGCGCTGTTTCAAAAATACTGCCTACCTGGGCACAAAAGCCGATAATCATCCCTTTTTACAAATCTGATAAGTCGCTCTATTTATACGTGACAGCAACAGGTTATATGTTTTGAGATTGCCTACAGCACACCTTATATACCCTCTAAACCGGATCACGACACATGTCTACTTTCATTGAGTACGTGCTGTTGACGTCAAAAGTAGGAGTTGGTCACAATATTATGACCTGACAGTGCATTAGATAACGAAAGGAACTGGAATAATTTGTCACGCATACCCAGTAATCGAATGTTGCAAAGAACGTGGCTTCTGAAATATAAACAAAACTGCGCTCTGAATGTGAAACATGCCAGAATTTTCTGTATGCATTTTATTGAAGGTGTATATGAATGTGATTTGAAACCAGAATCACGGGTTCTTCCTTAGAGTAAGCGTAAAAGGTTGAAATGATATTTCATTCTTCCCATTGATTTCTTCTGTAGTAACATCACTCTTGCTCCAGCTACTCTTTTTAGTGTACACACTTCATATTTTGCCAGGAGTAATACAGCTAATCGAGATTTCGGAATCGGGTTGTATAATACATAAGTTTGGCTGGATAAGCCGTTAAATCGCCAGTGCGATGTGTGAGCGTGCCCTAGAAACAATTTCCAGTGTCTCACTAGAGTAGAAGAAAATGAACATAGGCACACCACCTGATAATTCATACTATTCAGTGTAAGGGCAGAAGATATTAATATTACTGAATATGAAAAAATACAGACTGAAGATCAAAGACTTAAAGGTGCTTGTGCTAAATTAAAATCTCGAAATAAAGTTTTAAATGGTTTGCTCCCAGCAAAGCGACGACAATTATTTGTGAATGCAGAAACTCTAAGTCTTTTAAATCGATGGTCACGCCTTTACTCGTATTGGCCATCAATTCGGACACTATCTCATATTCTATACCTCAGGACAGTATGCGTCTATGCCACGTCGCCTCACTGCTTCTATCTGAGCCAGAGATGGCGCTTCAATGTGATTTCTTGTTCCAATCGTGAAGCAGTGTTGTCCAAAAAAAAGCAACCTAAATTCACTGGAATTGTAATTCTTTGCTTTCCTATACATGTGTATATTGCGTATACATATTTTCATCTCGATAGGAGTATTCCCTTCTGGGTGTTTCCTATGTTTTTTTTTTCTTTTTTTTTTTGCAAATAGTGTACATCATATAAACGTTAACTTGGAGGTACATTGTTTTCTATGAAAGAAGGAAACATTTATCAGTTTCGAAGATTATGTATTACGCATCGGTAATCATTCCTCTGACACGGGAAACCATAGGAACTCCCGACGACAATCGTCACGGTACTTTCTGTGGTTTACAAGAATGACACCGAAGTAACAGGTGTTAAGCACGGCATTTCGCAATCGCCCGCAAACCCTATAACAGGACTTATAAAAGTAGGACGCCCACCTGTAATGTATGCAGCCATAGAGTGCCAAACAACATTTACCTGTTAAATGTGAGGCACCAGAATGTCGAGAGAGACCATGTACAACACCATTAAGTTGCAAATGTCATATACATACTTTACTCCACGTCATGGTAATGTGTTGAGAGAAGGCAATGCTAAAACGGTTTTCTTTGCGACCTTCACATTGTCATAGACACTATGCATGGTTTTTCCGTAAAACTGCTCGTGAATGCATTTCCGTTTCACTTTTGGGGGTGATGGTTCATAGAAAATCGAACTGCTTGGCACGTTGTGTGCTGGAGTTCCCGGTGTACCTTTGTGTTCAGATAATGTGTCCGATGTTTCATCACGATCACGCCACAGTTGTGGTCCTTTAAATATGTCAGCGCTTCCAATGATATAATGCTCCAAAAACACAATTCACCTGTCGATGTACGTTTCAGCTGCGTCACCTGCATGATATTTCTGCGTCACCTCGTTCACCAATATCTGTACAACAGCATGAGGGTTGCAAGCCATTTTCTTACAACAAACAACACACTATTTATATGCGTACGAACAGGGCCGTGCGCTGTTTCACACTACTCACGTTTAATAGTCACTGACGTACACAACGCAGGACACCTTCCAGTCATGCGCAGTATCACCCAATCACATCACACCCACATTTATATGTTGTTTGACACTTTATGGCTGCATACATTACAGGCGGGCATCCCACTTTTATAGGCCATGTTCTAATAGTTGCGGGCGATTGCGTAATGCCATACTTCACACATGTTACTTTGGTGTCATGCGTGTCGAACCCAGAAAGTTCCGTGACGATTGTCGTCGTGATGTCTGATAGTTTCCCTTGTGAGATATTCTACAGTGATAGATATTGATTTGCACTAATGAATTAAAAAAATAAATTATATTAATGATGTGATTTCAATTTCATTGTTGGAATCCACAAAGTTTCAATTTTTCTTTAACGTGCATCGGCCCGTCCACAAAATCATAGCATCGCTATGTACATAAGTGACAATTATGAAAACCAGAAAGGGAGCCCAACATAGATCCCTAAACAATCGTGATGGGCAAATTTAAAAAAAAACAATAATGCAATACTGGGTGGTGAAGTTTTTTCTGACGAATCCGTGCTTTTAAGGGCACTACACATCAAGAAAGTGTCACTATACCCCCAATCTGGAAATAGAAGTGCGAATGTCAAGATCCCGAAGAAGATCATAATAAGTAAACAAAAAATATGATACTTGAAATTTTCAATTCATTATTTTATTAAGTCTTACGAAGAAGAAGCGCAGTATTTATAGTGCACTTTGAACTACACAGATTCGAAAATTGCTGTATTAATAAAACATAAAGGATACATAAGTATTACATCACCCTAAAAGGGCCGAAACTGCAGCTCTGTTACTAATCTCTCTGCCAGAAATCATAATACTATCCTCAAAGTTTAAGGTTGAAATGTTCCTTAAACACTTCTGTATTTTAGAAAACCTTACCCTGTCGGCAACAATTTCATAAAATTTGCAAATTTTCAAACGCTGATTCTCTTGTGTTTGGGAATCACTTTTGACATAAAATTTGTACGTTTTCAAACACTGATTCTCTTGTGTTAGGAAGTCACTTTTGAATAATTTCAGATAGGTTGATGCCAGACAAAAAAACTTCTTTTTTAGGGAAAGGGGGGGGTGGCAGCTCTGCCAGTTCGCCAAGGTGAACACTTTGAACTCGTGAACTTTAAGTAAAATTATTATAAGGGAAAACATTTAAATACAATTCCATTTCGGCCAATCCTTTACGTTCTTCCTATTTCTTTTCGAATGATATTTGGTGTCAGTCATTTTCCACCATACGTGCTGTACGTAGACAGATATCTCTTGCCATATAGGATGTGCGTGTGGCTCGTGGGTTTATGAGATTCAGGTAGAAACTCTGAGTGATTGTGAATCTGGTCGGATCATCGGTAAACTCGAAGAAACGCGTACTGTGACCAATGTTGCAAACGAATTTGTAATCGATCACAGCTTTGTGTCAATGTTGTGGTTAAGGTGCCAAACAACTGGATATGCCTCCAGACGTGTTGCGGCAGGTCAACCACAATGCAACACAGCATCAGGAGACTATTATTTGGTTCTATTTCCAAAATGGAATCGTGGGAGCAAATTTAGTAGTCAGCTGCTTGCTAGTCCTGGGAGAGGTGTATTACGTCAAATCGTGTCAAGACGGTTCAATGCTGAAGGGTTCAATGCAAGTAAACTTGTTAAACGTGCATCTTTAAAAGTGCACCAGAAACAGGCCCTTTTGCGACGGTGTTGAGAACACAGTTGTTGGACGAATGAGCAATGATGCAGAGTTTCATTTACAAAAGTATATTGAGCTTAATGATGGATTATAGGCATCAATACATCAGGCGGAAACTTTGTACACAATATGGAAAACTGATCATCGCGGAAAAAGAATAAAAATGTGGGAAACACGGTCTCGGCCAGCATTATGGACAATGGTCTTATCGAGTTGCAACTGCAGAACTAGGGTCTATGACCGGTAAACGCTACTGCAATGCTGTTATCCTCCATCATGTGCGTATGTTTCTTGGAACTATCGTACCGGAATTCATTTTTGTGGAAGGAAATTCTGGACCACATGGTTCAGCGTCTGTTACTGAACTCTTTGCCGAAGAAGATTACATGGAATTTAGTGTGACCAGCATACTCCCTTGATCTCAACCCAAAAGAGCATTCTTGAGATCGGGTTAGTTCAGTCTTGAGGTCAGTAGAGCACTGACGCAGGAGTAGAAAGTTCTGTTGTGGTAACCAATCAATAAGTTTGTTCTGAGTATGCCGCACCGGTGTGAAGCTTGCATATCTGCTAGATGAGGGCATACCCAATATTGATTTACCTCTAGGTGTTCCTGGACAGTAAATCTGAGCGTTACACTGGATTGCGGTGTTACAGCATTTTCCCAGCTGCTTCTGATAAATGCTATTCGCGTCGGAACGGATTCAAAAGACTTGCTCTTTACAACCGAAAATCCGTTGTCATCTTTCTTATTTAATTGTACGATTAAATTTAAGCGTTACCTGCAATGTTACTTCTGTTCTGCTTGTAATAAATACTTACAGGATGATCTGAAATTAAAAAAAATTTCAATTATTTATTTAATCACAGTGTCTTTTTTGCAAGAAGTATTGTCGAATGCATGTGCATTTATGTTGGCATTCATCATTTCGTATGTCGGACGTAAATCAGATAATACTAATTCTGCTGCAAAAATTGTAAAAAGGAAAAACTTGTTTCATTTTAATACTCTACGTATTAAAATGACTTCACCTTTAACTGAAACTACCATCAAAATATACATTTTAAACACATTATAAGGGGGGAAATTAATCGTGTAGGTTTTCTGAAATATTCATTTCGATACATTTTTTCAAACTAATGTCACAAAAATAATAGATAATAAGTGTCTTCTCTTTGAACAGAACAGTAGAGAACTTCGGAATAGCGATGCAGGGAAATACTGTAAGCAGGATTAGTCAGCTTGAATCTGTATAGCAACATATCGAACAAAGAAATACTGCCATCACCATATTAAACTGCTACATTTGTATAACGTTGTACAGCCACACACGGAATAGATCTCTGTTTTGTTTATAAAAGCTCTCGACAACTCTAATGCCGAGCAAAAGGCGAAATAAATGACAAAACGTAAAGATGAAATAAGACTAATTATGGAAATTTTTAAATCAAAATACCTTAAAAGTTAAATCGCCTGAATGATCACTGAACCCAGTTGTGTTAAACGGCCGTTCCAACCGCACCAATTGCCGTTCTCATGAGGGATGAACATTTGTTTGAAATGTTCGAAAGACTTAGTATAATGTAGTAGGTGATGAAAATAAGAGTTGGAGAAAATGTACATTGCCTTAGGCTTATGCTAACTAAAGAAAAGAGGCTATGATCTTGATGCGTGCCTCTTTTATGAACTACTTGACTGACGTCAAGCTGGCATTTAATTGGTCAGGGAAGGGCCGTGATTTTTATTTTATTTGATTTAGGAAAATAATTTTTATTATTTTATTTCAGGGTATCTTATTTTATTTGTATGAATTTCTTTCTCTTTAATTGCTATTTTAATCTGGTCTTATATATTGAGCTATAGTTGCATTAGGACCTCAGATGCTGTCACACACACACACACACACACACACACACACACACATACACCAGTCGACTCACGTTTGTCAAATACCATAAGTCACTGAAGTGTCTGTTTTCTGCATCTGACAAAAACTTTGCTAATTTCATCTTGTTTTTCTTTATAGGGAGCGGTCTTGGAAGGGGGCAAAGGCTCTTATGTAATCTACTACGAAAACATCTTCGAAGAGATACCGTCCAAAAATATGTTTTCGGGACACACTTAAAAAGATAAGATGGGTGATTCGGAGCGTCTGTTGGAAATGGATATTTGATATTATCGCTCAGGTATTGATTGGCGGTTCAACAGTATATTCTCCAATGAGAAATCCAAACGACGCTAAAATATCATGGCGGATCGCGGGTAGCGAGGCGGTAGCTTACAAGCAGAACTTTCTATTCAGTAGAATTGGATAAGATTTGAAATACCTGAGCGGAGGGCGGAAGGCGAGAAAAGGCTTGACGACGTCTGGCTGTACATATCAAAGGAGAAAAAGAAAATCATGATCAGATCAAAAACCATGTTTCCACTAAAACGCATCACAATTATTTCGCCAGTTATATTCGTATGCTATTATGCGAATACCAGCTTTATTTGAAAGTACATTAATATTTATTACTCCAAGATACTTCCAGTATCTTGAGCATAATTATTGTGTAGATGTATTAGAATGAATGAGAAACTTCAGAATATTCATTGTTTTTGGTAAAACGCTTACAATGTAAAAAATAGAATTTCTGAAAAATATGATATCAAATTACAGGATTTTTTATCTTTTACAATCGCCGCCCTGGTGGTGCAGTAGTCTAATCGCTGGCTTATGACCATTCTTTCGACAAGGGTTTGATTCTCGGTGCGAAATGGATGTTGTGTTTTTCCTACGGCCGTAGCTCTCTTCCTTCGTTGGAACCAGTGGACCTAAATCAGGGACGGGCTTCTGCTTTATAGCACATTGAGTTGCTCACGGTAGACATTAAACCTCCAACCAAAGAAAAAATATTCTGCAATTAGATTTTTCTTAGCATATAATGTAGATTCTTTCATGTAATTCTTTCTTTCATGATTTATCTGCATCTCCGGGCACACACGGGATAAGATTCTTAACCTCCAGATTAGCTAAACATGAATCCCGGTTGCTTCGACTAGCGCATCCTGTGATGGTTATATTCAAATTGATCGGAAACTTGAAACTTGGTCGTTCTGGGTGGTGTATTGGTTAGCTTACCCGGGTGTTTACTGGGAGACGCGGGTTCGAGTCCCGCTTCAGGACGATGAAAATCTTCAAGTTTTTGGATATTATCTGACTTACCATCCTTGTCTCGTTTACCCCAAAAATCGGATTGTCATCTTCAAAATTTGTATTATATGGCGTAATCCCGTATTTCTTTCATGGTAAACTCCGATTTACAATGATCCGATATGGCGATTAAAAAATTTATGAGGTGCTTTATTTAAGGTAATGCGGGGATCAACCAGATTTGCATTTATTTACCCGAATGAAGAAAAATGAAATATCTATAATTATAACGTTTCCATGACACAATATATTGAAATGAGCCCTTCATGAGCAAATGAAAATATAAAAACCATAAAGATAAATAACCGAAAGGTTAAATTTCGCTTTAAATTTGTTGTGCTCTTGTGGTGCAGCATATCTATACGAAGGCTTGGAAATTGTTAAAAAACAGTTTTGGTCTAATAGTTCATATGGATTCGTATTGAAATACTTACACCCTGTGCTATTTAGGGATGGTGATGGTCATCTTGAGCACAGAGTATGAAAGCTTGTTGCATCAAATTTCACTTTAACAGATTTCAAATAAATATATTATTCCTATATCTGCGTTTGTAACGCGCTACATACCACGTACCTTCACAATGATTTTACTCCTTTAACTATCAACCAATGTTTCTAACTCCCAATCATTCGAAATAACTTTCTCGTTTCGCTAAGTTTAAAGATGTCATCGGATTATTTAATTTTACATGAAATTTTAGTTGCTTTTCCCACAGTTACATTTCGTAATGTACACTGACGGAATAAAAATCCCAACACCACGAAAAAATAGTTGTAGAGGAATGAAATGGCGTCAATACATTGGTATAGGTAACATATTTGTTCGATTAAGGTTTCAAGATCACAGCTTACTGTAAGCGCGAAAAGAGCCATTTTAATTGTGAAATGCTGGTACATTAATAACCGGTGTAACCGCCAGAATGTTGAATGCAAGCACGCAAACGTTCATGCATTGTGTCGTACAGGTGCTGGATGTCAGTTTGTGGGAGGGAGTTCCATGCCTGTTGCACTTGGTCGGTCAATACAGGGACGGTTAATGCTGGTTGGGGGTGACACTGGAGTTGTCGTCCAATGATGTCCCATACGTGCTCGATTGGTGAAAGATCTGGTGATCTAGCAGGCCACGGCAACATGTCGACACTCTGTCAAGCATGTTGGGTTACAACAGCGTTATGCGGGCGAGCGTTATCCTGTTGGAAAACACCCCCTGGAATGCTGTTCATGAATGGCAGCACAACAGGTTGAATCACCAGACCGACGTACAACTGTGCCGTCAGGGTGCATGGGATAACGACGAGAGTGCTCCTGCTGTCATAGGAAATTGCTCCCCAGACCATAACTCCAGGTGTACGTCCAGTGTGTCTCGGCCGAGACAGGTTGGTTGCAGGCGCTCACCTGTCCTCCTTCTAACCAACACACGGCCATCACTGGCACCCAGGCAGAACCGTCTTTCATCAGAAAACACAACAGATCTCCACTCCGTCCTCCATTGAGCTCTAGCTTGACCTGACGTCGCAAACGACAGTGGTTTGGAGTAAGTGCACGCTACAGGACGTCTGGCTCGGAGCTGTCCTTCAAGTAAACGATTTGTACCAGTTCGTTGTGTGACTGTGGTGGCACTGCAGCTACAATTGCTGCCGCAGACGCAGTACGATGCGCCACAGCCGTACGCCGTACACGGCGGTCTTCCCTCTCAGTAGTGCCACGTGGCCGGCTGGAACCCGGTCTTCTTGAGGCAGTACCTTCCCTTGACCACCGCTGCCAACAATCATGCACGGTGGCTACATTCCTGCCAAGTCGTTCTGCAATATAGCGGAAAGAAAATCCACCTTCTTTTAGCCCTATTACACGACCTCGTTCAAACTCCGCGAGCTGTTGATAATGGCTTCTTCGTCTTCTTAAAGGCATTCTTGACTAACATCAACACCCTACGTCGAATCTCAACGATAATTAACGCTCACGAACGTTACAGCGTGTATTTACAGCAAACCTGCTTTGCATGTTCCGAGGGGCGCTACTAGCGCCACACGTATGCGCCGAGCGCGAAATTCGCATAGACGTCATCTTACAGATGTACTCTCACCGCCTACCAACTGTCGTTTATCTAACACAACCCTTTCTTTGTGTTGGGATTTTTTTCCGTCAGTCTATATAACTAAAAATACCTGAATTCAGGTATATCTCGGGTTACTGCATTTAATTTCCAACTAAATCCTACACAGTGTTTATTCAAAAACATTTTGCGGTATATTATTCTGAAAATTATATTCGTAAATGTTCAATGCAACGAACTCAAAACTTAATTTGACAGCAAAGCTAAAACACTTATTAAATCGCCTTTAGTAGGCTTACAATTTCAATTGCTAAACGTTTTGGAAATAAACGAATTCAGTGTGTGGGAAACTGGGTGACAAATAAAACTGATTTAGTTCTTAAAACGTTACATGGACGTTTTGGTGAAGTGATATTAAAATATAAACTTAGTCCATAGGTCATATCGGCGACATGCTACGCTATTCATAGGCAACACTGACAAGCACCGTATAGAATATTCCTCGGATGGAATCCTGAAATATTTCTTATGTAACGTCGTTGACATTGTCTCCAACTCTTTAACATTTAGACCGGACCTGAAGACGCGTTAAGACGTCTCCCAATGTCGTCGTACAAGTTCTATATCTTAGGAGAAGTCTTTGGATTGAGTGGCAAAGAGCAGCGCCAGAACACATTGCAGACATTGTCAAATGAATTGGGCAGCGTGTGAGCCAGACATATTTTATTGAAACTGGGCACATGGGATACCACGCAGATACGGGAACAAAACTGGCTGAAGAACTTTTTTTGCTGTATCTCCTTGGTGTCCTTCAGGACACTCCGTATGGCCATGTTAACCTCTGTTCACCATCAACAGCGCTTATAATGATCACATAAGCATAAAAACTTGAGCTTGAAAGATTGGAAGATAGTCGTCTGGTCCTGTGAATCACGTTTCCCTTTGCACCCTGCGGATGGGCAAGTGCATTATTTTACTGGAGAAGTGCCATTCCATGATAAAAACAAACAGCTGCTGTAGGAAGTGAAATGGAAGTGGCAATGCACTACTGAGAAGCCCCGAATACACAAAGTTGTGTGGCAGAAACTATGACGTCCACTGCTTTTTAAAAATCGTTACAAAACAGGTAATTTTCTTTTTGCTAAGGTATGACACTCCTGTAGTGCCTTATTTCAGAAGGGTAATGTGCCATGCCACTACCCGTATTGTTTCAGAATGGTTCGCGGTGTATAAGGGATAATTCCACGTATTGTCCGGACTTCCATATTTGCAAGACATCAATCCAATACAGCATCTGTGGTTTGTGTTGAATCAGCAAATCCACCTGCGACCACTCTAGCACTGCACTTACAATGTTCAAAAGATCTGGCTGTTACATTTTGGTACCAGATACAACAAGAAATTTTTGGAAATTTCATATAATTTTTGGCGTCCATGCCTCGCAGCGTAAGAGCTGTTTTGGCGGCATATGGAGAAAAAAATATCACATTTGGCAGGTGATCATATTTTTCCTGCACTTCGATGTGTAGACTGTGTTTTGAAATTTGACACCTGTGCATTACCTAAACAATGGTCTGTGCAGGTGAACTTCAGATTTCCCTTCTCCGAGTGCGATCAGAAGTCATCTTTCTTCTTTGCGCTGGCTCCGAGCAAATAAATCTTCATAAAACGGATGTTGGGCGTAAATTCCATCTTCTCGTTACAATACTGTCTCCCTTCTTTGCGGTGAATTTTTATTTTGGGTTTATATAAAATAAAAGTCAATAATAGTAAAGAAATAATTCCAATTCATCTTTTTATTATGGGAATTTGTTGGATATATATTTATATACGTATTTTTCGAAAAAATGTGCTTTTATGTGAAAGTATTATTAACCTAGAAATTCCTATCCTACCTTTCGTAATATCCGTATAATTCCTAAATTTCAGTTATTTACAGGTTTGCAAAGCTGCTAAAGATATATTCCTAAAATTCATAGGTAAAGCATACTACTTCTGCGAAATATTGTTCGGAATAGAAGGGGGAAAATATAACTGAAAGTACAGCGTTTTATTCATTTTTCATTCATTTATTTCCATTAATACCCTTATGGATCGCTAAAATAAGAGAATTTAGGTTTCCAAAAGTTTCCTACCTTTCGAAATTTTTCAAGTATACAAATATCTGGCAGAAAAGACTGTGACGTACTACAGAGGTGAACACATGTATCAAGACGCAAATCTGCAGCGAGGCGTCTGCCCGCCCGCGTAGCTCAGTTAAGAGAGTGACTTACTCCGGGGTGAGGGGACATTGGGTCGATGACGGTCGCGGACAGACTTGTGTTTTCCCAACACGGTATTGTTAGTCGTCCAGAGGTATAATGATTAAAGAGACGACCTCCGTACCAGAAGGTCGTGGGATAAATTCCAGGTAGGTTGTGCGTCTCATAACCATTGATTGTTTTCTGTGAGCAGGATTGGCAGTTTGAGCCGTTGGTTTCGGGGCACTGGTCACCGATCCAAATAGAACATTCCTTCCTCATTCTCATCGGCACCTCAGGTGTGTTTCTTGAATCACTTCTATGTAAGTTCTCACTAATCGTCTGACTCTTTTACTTCTGTGAATTGCCCACTCTCTGCCTTGTTTGATCGTACAAGTGCAATGCAAATTAACTTCAGTCCTGATACGAAGCAGAGAATTCCTCGAGGGTTGCAGCTATTTACTACTAAAACTTCCCTGAGGATGGAAATCCTATAAAACATGGGTGTAAAACAGGAACAGAGGGAACAGAAACCAAGAGTACCATTATTTATGATATCATCAATTGTTACTTGGCTGAAATACGTAAATGTGATTGTAATAAATGTGTAAAAAGAAATCTGTATTTTAATTTTCAGACGAGAAAGAAATACTACAATAAGTCAACATACATTGCAGATTTTTTTAAATCCTTCGAAAAGGAACGATGCTTCAAATTTATTGTAGCCATCGTCCTTTATTAAAATGTTAGTAGCTAGCGAAATTTCATTCGCATGATATCGAATAAAATTTGCAAACTTAGCAGCATCAGTGGTACTGTGGTCTAAGCTGTGGACATGATCATCTATCTGAAATGGCTCTGGAGTTGCAAATCCCGGTGACGCATAAATGCTTTGTTTGTCTTATCGCACTGGCTCTCTCTTTCTTCTTGAAGGACCAGAAACTCTAAAGTAGATAAGGGCTACTGTTTACTAACTATCGTGTGACACATTGGTGTTGACAAACCCCCAAACGAAATAGAAAACGTTAAGACTAAAAACAAATTTATCGCCATATGTTTTACAATTTTGTTTCCATGGGTCTCTATTGAGAAAAGTTTCAAAAATATTACTACCCTTGGCATTCCGTCACGATGCTCTTACCTTTTAATCAAAAATTAGAATTTCAAAAATACATAGTGATTTAAGATTAGGGTACTTCAGTAGGACTTTTCGTTCGCATATAAATAGTATTTCATCGATATTGAACATGACATATAAAATTCTATGATCAAAACAATGGAATGTTTTAATACACAATCCACATTAGAACCATGGCACTGATAAAACATGTCGATGTATCTCTAATGCCATTCGTAGGTAAATTTAAAATTAATCTTCCTGAGAAAGGTTAGCATGTCGATTTCAAGGGGAACTGATGCTCTGTTATGCTGAAAACAAAATAAATAGACCTAAGAACTTATGTTTTCTGCTTTTAAGAGGGAGATGCTGATGCTAACGACCAATGCGTTCCGAAAAGGAACGCAATTTCAGTATTAGTAGAGACGTGCTTAAAACGGAATGATAAAAACGTCGCCCGTATACAAATTAAAGCAACAAAAAACACAAGTTTGCTTCAGATTTTTTCTCAATTATCCTCAGTTTACTAGAAACCATAATTATGAAATACGATTCTTAACGTCATTGAAGCCTAGCTAAAAGCGAAACTTGGATTGAATTTTACCACCTTAATTACAGCACACGACTGAATTATTTAGCATACCTTATTTTGTTGTTCAAATAGTGGAAGTTTTGAAATGATTACCAAAAATGGATAGCATAAATCAAGAAATGAAATCGAATGAATGTTTACATTTCTAGTACACAAACCTACGAAAACACGAAATGTGACACCGAATTACAGTTGCAGGGAGGATATATACCATCACCTCACTCTGACAAATTGATATGCGATAAGCTTGTTTTATAAAGTTTATTAAATCTGGTTTCGTACAGCGTTATATGAATCTAATATCCTAAGTTTCAAACAACAATTTGAGAAAATTAAGAGTGAGGGAAACCGATATCTGACCAATTGACAAATGAAAACATAAGTGGAAGATAAAAGCAAACATCGTATGCGCACAGGAGCTATTTGAATAATTTTAAAATTTGAAAAATAATTAATCAATATATTCTGGTGCAAATTTCACCTTGAGACCAAACATTTTAGGCGTTGCTGTTTTGACCTTTATTTTTTTCCCCGTGTCTATGTAAAGTGTAATTTTGTGTTCATTTGTGGAACATGTGTTTTGAACGCGGTTTATAATGTGTTGTGAGAGACGACAGCAAAATGAACCGCGATACTTACGTTTCAGCAGCATCATCATGAACTACAAATTACAATTCCGATATTTTGAGTTATCTAAGATATTTTAGGACATATCATTAACACTGAAATCGAATAATTTATAGGTCATGGAAAGAGAAATTTATGTGAATTTTGGTTTTCTTCAGAATGATATATTACAGATATATTTCATTTGGCTATGATACAGATGAATCACTGCTAAAGAGGGTACGAATTAAAAAGGCAGTCCTCAGGTGGGGTATGAAAATCTGTAACGTTTATGCATTTCATTCAGCTTCCGTCCATATTTCAAACTAAGTTGTTGACGAGGTTTTACGGAAACATTACTCATTCTTCCCTCATCGCCGTTTTTAACTGTTCGACAGTTTGGGTTGTGTGATCTCATGCCGCGATGCGTTTCTCAAGGGCATTCCACACATGTTCTCGGTCTTCGCAACGTGCTGGATTATCGATTCTTTGAATGCTTTTGCTCTCTAAGAGCTCATTAACAGCCACTGTACGGTGGGGTGTGGCATTTTCACCATCAACACAAACTGTGATCCAGTGGCACTTCGGAAGATATGAACGTGGCGAAGGATTACCTCACTACAATACTGAGCACCTGTTACAATACCTCCTTTCAGTGTCAGGAGTTTAGTACGTCCATCAACCACTACGACTCCCACGCGAGAGCATCGTGGAGGCCATATCTATCCCTTTCGTTGATGTTTTTGGGTCGATATAGAGTGCCTCTCTCACGCCAGATTAGCTAATGGCTAGAATCACGGGAGAGAGTAAATCTGCTGTCATCAGTAAAACGTACCGTTCCCATTGTTCAGCTGTCCAGTTCTTTGGTTCTCTAAACCATTGTAAACGGTACCCATGGTAACTAATGAAATGCAACGTACTGGTCGTCGGGCGAACACTCCACTTCTGTGTGGTTGTCTGAGCATTGCAAACTGCGATATTATGCGTTCTGTGCTCATGTTAAGTTGTTTTTGCAAGAATACTTGCTGTCTAGTGACCATCGCTTTTTGCCTGTAGGAGTAGACAACAGTCATCGCTATGGATGGTTTTGGGTTAGCAACCACAACACGGCTTTAGCACAGCTGTACCTGTAATCCTGAAGGCGGACCACGCACGCAATACCATGCCATCGGCCATATCGAACTCTTGTGCCATATTCGTCAGAGTTTGGTCCTCCAGCGTCCTAATAATTCTAGAACGACTAAAATTATCAAGATATTCTCGTTGGGCCACTTTTTTGTCGCTAGCACATAACAAACACAATCGAATGTATGTAATCCTTGTGAGCACAGTTCAGTGAATCCATTAAACTGATGCTACTGAAGTGCGTCATCAGTTCTCACCCGACTCAAAACACACGCCATGCCCAATTTTTACACATCGGATGTTGCTACTGGTCCCAGTCACGGCCATCAGTAAATTTTTATGTGCTGCTATTATTTATGGAACTATTTTACTTTTCCATTTAGTCCTTAACTTCTGCACACCAATTTATTTCTTTATAATATGTCATAAACAAGATATTTGGAATTTATGTCTGTATTGTTCTTTTTAAATTTCCATTCTCACTTTATTTTCTGTAAAACTGATTTTATATAAAATAACGTTAATATTTGTTTGGAACCGTTTCGTTTAAATATACTGTCTAAATTGTTCGCCTTCGGTAGGCTTATCATATCGTAATCAATTATCTGATATAATTGATCTGCATTGTATCTGCAGATCGCGCTCTCTCGCAAACGTACACTAGAGGCTGCGCTTCTAGGCTCGCCACGCTCGTTTGCCTGCAGCTCGAACTTTAAGTATAACACATGAAATAGAAACTGGAAAATTCATACAAATTTAAATTTTTACTGCATGTCTAAGCAAATAAGACTTGTTATTCCGAAGTTTCAGAGTTTTTTTACTGTCGTTAATTTTGGAAGGTCGGACCTTTGTCGTTTGAACTTAAAGAACTTACTAAATTTACCACTAAGGAAAACAAAAGCGGTCCAAAGAGCATTTCCGTAAACCCTTATGCTAATATATATATTATATTAATGATATCTGTACGATATCATTAATGGAGCGAAAGATGATATCCAAATTGTAAACAAATTGTTTCCGTGTGCAACGTTTACCAAGGACAAAATATGAAGTATTCATAGAACTATTCTGCAGGACTGATACTGGGAAAAAAATCTACATTATGCAAAATATATAGACTTCACAATTCACTTGAAGAATGCCCCGATGTCTTTAATGTGAGTCATAATATTTTTCGCAAAGTATGTTTTGCAAAATTGTAATTAGTATATTTAATGTCCTAATATATTAACGTACAATAATGTTACAGCAGTTCCTGTAAATACTGTGATCTACCATTTGCAGGGATGTACTTAGAAATAAATAAACCTTGCCACATTTTATGTTTAGTACTTTTATGGAATAAAATCATTTTAAAAGTATTAGCACCTTTTAAACATGAAAGTTGATCTAAACTGTGTAAAAACGATCCCATACTATAGGTGTATTAGGAATTCGAAACAGAATAGGGTTGCTTGCTGGGATTTTTGTGTATGTGTTATTAAAATCTGACACAATTTTAGCAATTGTATGGTTGTGTGTGACACACTCTATAATTATCCTCTATGAAACAGAGAGAGGGCTTACTGTGTAAGTGTAAATGTAGTCACTAAAGTGATTTTAGAAATTTTAGACTTGGGGAAGTATTGACGCGCCGCCGATTTCGCACTTCGGAGTCTGTGCTAAGCGAACGCAATAAAATCTGCGTAGTGCAGAAAGTTTTCATAAATCTCATATTAGCTCAGTTAGAGGAGCTTGGGAGTCAATTCCTATTTACGAGCTCGAAAACGTATATAGCTATACTGTGCTCGAAACCCAACAGCAACTAGAAATGCTCAATAAGTCAGGTGTGAGATAATATCAACGTTTCGAAAAAATTATAATGATTTCAGCTGCTCTAATTTCTCCTTGTGGGTGAAGCTCCACCCAAGGTTTAACTGTTTGTATGAGAACTTTTAATTGACGTTTCCTAATTTCTGGTCTCTTTCGGATCACAAACGTTTCTTCAGTCAAAGATAACCTTGAACGAAATGATTACCATCAATTTCTGTATCTTTAATAGTCTATGTGCACTTATTCATTGAAAATTCTGTTGCTTACAGGGCTTTGGGTAGTTCCGTTGTTAATTGGGTCATCCAGCTCCGTGTTAAATCCTCATTTATAATTATTTATTTTATTTTGAATCACAGATGCACACCGATGTGCAATTACATTTTGACCAACCCCAGCCTAGAGAAATAAGCGTGCCTGGAGACGGTAGGGTGGCACAGGTGACCTCCACAGAACAGTATATATACAACCCGTGGACAGGCCTTCGGTTAGTAGAGTGTTCTAAGTCAGAATGGGAAAAGTTCTCGATTTATCGGAGTTTCATTAATGATAAATTGAGATGGCACGGCGCCTTGGAATCTACGATCTCCAAAACTCGCGGCTCATGGGTTTTTTACGTGCAGTTATAGTGAGTACGTATTTAAAGTGGTGCACAGATGGCCAAAAGATAAATCGTCGTACAGCCGTGTGTCGTCCGCAGCTCACTGATGCCAGAAGGGAACGGAGACTTTTGCACATTGTTCACATTGACAGCAGTCCCATAGGGCGACAAATGAGCCGCTTCTACAACAGTGGAGGCCAGAGCATTGTGTCACAGCACACATTTCATGCCAGGCTTCTGCGCATGTACCAGCGTAGCCAAAGACCCAGCCGGGTCCCCATGCGCACTGTACGTCATAGCCAACAACGCATGAAATAGGCCCAAGATCATCGGGATTGGACCGGGGATGATTGGAAGAAAATGGCCTGGTCTGACGAATTAACCTTCCTGGTTCATCACGCAAACGGCAGGTCACGGATACACCAACTATCAATGGAGGCTATGGCAGTTTTTGCACGGTTGGACGGAAATAGGGCCGTGTTATTGTGTGGGTGATGTTTTCTGCTTCAGGTGTTTACCAATATAGTTTTCGCTAAATTTAACGGAAATTTGAGACATTATCCGATAACACGAAATAACGGAAAAACCGTCCTTCCCAAAAATATTGCTATGGACTGCATATCACACAAGGCTTCTTGATTCTCAAACGGGAAAGCTTGAACAAATGCACATTCCTTTTGAGATAAATTCATTTGTAAATATAACCTTCAATACACCCCATGCAGTGTTGACAGAGACTTTTACCTGAAAAAAAAATATTTTACTTGAAAAAAATTCATTTGTAAATATAACTTTCAGTACATCACATACACCTCATGCAGTGTTGACAGAGACTTTTACCTGAAATTAGTAGACCCGAGCTAAAAAGAAGCAACAGAAGTTAGTAGATCAAATTTTGTGCTTGTAATTTTCCCCACTTCACAAATGTAAAAGATTGTTGGATATAATTTCAATATCAAAGAACCCTTAAATCTACTAAAAGGTCAACTATAAGAAATACCAAACAAATAACTATTAAACAGCGGAAGAAAGATTCAAACCAATACAATCCTGATTCGTTTTTTCTAAGATATTACTAATGATCAGCTTTATCAAATAATGCTGATCATTAAAGATAATGTTGGTGTAAATAATCATAACTTTTGCGTTTTAATGTGGACATAGCACCTGCTCCACTTTCTCCCTAAAAAAGTTATACTCCGTGTGGATATAGTTAAAGTTACACTTCTAGGTGAGCTCTGGAAGGAATACTAGAATATTAAGACCGATATAGCAGTAAAACTTGGAAAGGAGGCGAATTGGAACATGCGATCAAGAATTATGAAATCCTAATAAAAGAAAAATAAAGTTAACTGTTCCCTACCAGGCGGAGAAATGGCGCTGTAAAAGAAAACAAGAGCTGGAATCGGTATACTATTTGTTGTTTTCGTTCAGAAATAACAAAGTTGGTTCAATATGGGTGCCATCCAGTTCGATTACCTGCTGAATACTTAATACAAAATTATCAACATAAGCTCGTATCATTTCAGGTGGGAACATGACTATGGTAGACTCTATCCTTGAGATATCCCCAAAGTCGGAAGTTACAGGGATCCAAATCTGGGATCGTGAAGGCCAAACATGAGAAAAGCTTCTGGAAAGTATGAGTTGATTTGTAAACGTATCCCAAAGCATCTCTTTAACTCTGCGACAAAAATGGGGTGGTGCCCCATCTTGCATAAAAACAGTACTCAGTAAACCCGCTGGTTTTTGCAAAGCAGGAATGACATGTTGAGCCATACGGTCACGTAACGTTCACTTATAACGGTGCATTGCACTACACCTGCAGGGGTTCCTACCTCAAAGATAAATGGCCCGAGAAAAAAACTGGATGTGAATCTGCACCATACAGTCAAATAGATGGACTGTAACGGTATTATTTGAAACACAACATGTGAATTTGCAGTACCCCATACCCAACAGTTATTAGTGTTCACCGCACTTGCCAGTATAAAATAGGTTTCATCAATCCACAGGATGATGTAAGGGAAGGTTACTTCCATACCCATTTTCTCCAAAAAAAATAAAGACAAATTTTTTCCCTGTCCCAGATCTTGGGGTTTCAATTTATGCACCATCTGAATTTTGTATACTTAGAAGCGCAACATGCACCGTCGAACTTTGCGTACAGCTGACCATGCGATTGACAGTTGTCGAGGGACTGCTCGGGCACTTGTTAATGATGCAGGAACCTTTGCTTTTGCTTTGGTGAAATGTCAGTGATAGCAATAGCGATCTTGTCGCAGTGATAGCAATAGCGATCTCGTCATCCGGAACACGTCGCCGACCTCTTTCTGGTGAAACCTTTAATTCACCTGTTTGTTCAAGTTTTAAATCATTTCCTTTAATCCGTTTCTTGCCATGGGTCTTGGTCGCAACACTTTTAACCTTCGGTACTCCATTAGAGCCGATCATGCATTCCCATTTTTCTCATTAAATAACTTCACTAAAACTGCGGCCTCTCTTCTACAGTATGATGACCGTCGACAGCTATTACCATCGACAAGGTTTTTTGGTTTTGTAATCTGCAGCCTGTCTCACAGACAAAAAAATTTGTCTCCCAGGTAATTCGCATAATTCACAGTGTGCTGTGTGGCTTGGAAAATATCCAACTTGAAATGCTACAAGCATGTGTTGATAATTTGGTATTTCATATGCAGCATGCAATATACCTGGATGACATACATATTGTACCAACTTTGTAATTTCTGAACGATAACAATAAATATAATACTCATTCCAGCTCTTGTTTTGCTTCACAGCGCTATTCCTTTACCTAATGGTGAACAGTTGAACATATATTTTTGTTTCTTAATTCTAGACTGCATGTTCTAATTCGCCTTCCTTCCAAGTTTCACTGCTATATCTGTGATAGTTCTTCTACCAGAGCTCTCTGAGTAGTGTCACTTTAATTATAATCACCCGGTAATTACACGTCTTACTTAAGGCATTCCAAAGTATGTGAAATAAATGCTATACTTAAAAAATTAACATTAATAAAGTTATCATACTGTAAACGCTTCCCTAATATTCACGGTTTAACAAAACTGGGAAAACGTTTTGTGTAACAGACTAATTAATTATCTGTAAAAAGAAGTATTGCATTCAACCAGTAAGATATTTAAAAATAACAATAGGTAGGAAGTGTTGCATAATTGGAATGTTGGTCAGCTTTTACTCTTCACACTAATTCTGAGTTTGAGTCGTGTTCATTGGAACAATAGATGGTGAGTGCTGAAAGAACGCAGATATTCTTTGACAGTATGTCACTGAGTGTGTAGGTGCTCTTAAAACAGGGAAAATTAGTAGATTACCAAAATCTGTCTGTAGACAGCAGTGAAAATCTGTAGATCTACTGATAAAGCTACCGAAGTTGAAAACAACTGTATCAGCTACCGAAGTTGAAAATGACGAGCAAAATGACCTTACATTTGAAGCAAGTACCTCGTCATGTGCACCTCATCTGTTAACTCAAAGAAAATTAAACGACTTTATTGGGAATTTGAAATTGTCTACAAAACAAGCCGAACTCTTGGGTTCTAGGCTGAAAGGTTGTAACCTTCTTCAGAATGACACAAAAATATGTTTTTACCGTAACCTGCAGGAAGAGTTTCAAGATTTTTATTCTGCAGAAAACGAGTTAGTGGACTACAACAATAATTGCGCTGTGATGGATGTCTTTGATTATGGACATAAAATAACAGAGTGGAGACTGTTCATTGACTCTTCGAAACGTAGTTTGGAGGATGTCATTTGCACAATGAGAACAAATTTCCTTCTATACCATTAGCTTATACAGGAAACATATGAAAATATACAAATCCTGTTCGAAAAAATGCAGTATGATAAGTATCGTTGGACGATATGTTGCGATTTAAAAGTCATGCGTTATTAATATGTTTGCACCTCGGCTGCACTAAATGTTGCTGCTTCTTGGGCGAATGGGACAGCAACGACAAGAAAAATCATCATATCACGAAGGAATAGCCAAACTGTGAATCACTGACGCCTGAACAGAAAAATGTTGTACTTTTCTCACTAGTCAACTGTGATGTGATTTTTCTACTTTATATAAAGTTAGGGCCTTTCGAAAACTTTGTGGAGGTAATTGATAAAAATGGTGATATGCTTCTTTATCTGAAGAAACAATTTCCTCGTATAAGTCATGCTAAATTCAAGGAAGGAATTTTTGTGGGCCCCTAAATAAGAGCTTTGATTGCAGATGGAAAATTCCCAGATCTGTTAAGCCAAGTTGAAAAATCAGCGTAGAAATTATTTAAAAAGTACTGTGCAAATTTTTTTTTGGAAATTTTAAAGCTCCGAACTACCGTGAGATTTTTGTTGAACTTTTACAGTCATACAAAAATATGGGCTGTAATACTGTATGTCCCTTAAAGTGCATTGCTTGGACTCCCACCTAGATTTCTCCCCTGAAAATTGGGGCGCCGTTTGTGATGAACATGTGGAGCAATTCCACCAAGACCACTCTGCCATGGAAACGAGGTACCAGCGACAATGGAGTGTAATAGTGCTTTCTGATTACTGATGGACCCTGAAGAGGGAAGTTGCAGATGTCGAACACAGAAAGAAATCAACAACTGTCGAATTTTAGGTAAGTTCAATAGTGTCCAGAACATATGTAAATATACACATTTCTTTCACATTTAACAGGTGTGTCACAACAAAACCGTGGATGATGAAGAAAAAAACCTAGGTTTTTGAATTCATTATCCAAAATTCTATTAGGATCAGGTATTTTCCCTCGTGTGCAAATAGTTTAATTTTATTTACCAGTGAATCAGAAAAAAGTTGAATTCGTCAACAAAATTTATAATGGTTTCTAAAAGCATTATGATCTGGGCATATTAAAAAAGGATAACGCAATCGTTAGTGTTTAAAAATAATCCCTTATGATTAAAATAATATAATACTTTATGATAAACATAATCATTTATGATCTTCATTCCGAAACAGTGTTTTAACAAAAAAAAAAAACGGTTTTGGTGCATAGAAAATGAATCTAATAATAACACGGTTGTTTTCCGTCTTTCTACGTACCGACACGCAGGAATTTACGAAAGTTGCTCATTAAATATATAATAATAATATTCTGTCTCACTATATAATTTCAATACAGAAGAAACTTGTCGAATGGTAACTTATGAATATTTAGCAATCAATGCAACGAAACAGTTTTGAAATTTTTAGTTTTTTTATTAATATATTAATGTAATGAAAGATAATTCCATTTTGAAAGCTGTAATTCTAATCAGAAATCAGAAGTTGTTTATTCATCATCTTGCCTTTAGATAAGCAGCAACATGTATGAATAAAGACAAAAAGCACCTAAATATTATTATAGGAGATTTCACTGTGAAAATAGTGTAACCGTAACAAAATTAAACTTCAGTAGGTAAATTGAGATGTGGGAATGGAAATGGTATATCTATTACTTGCCTTTTTTTCGATGTACCACAGGAGACGATGCGAAAACGATAATACCCATTATCATTTATAAAATTATTGTTCGTTAAAATATCTGCTATATTTTGTAATTATGACTTGCAGTTAAATGGTTAGATAGAGTGCTAATAAATGTCTCACTGCACCGATCTTAACTCTGAATTGATGTTCAAAGGCAAATTATCTCAGAAAATTTAACGCTTTTAGTAGCATATTCCAAGTAAATATTTTTTAATTTCAGTTCCGTTTTTAATTGGAGTCGTAAAGATTATATGAATTATTAAAACACGGAGTAGTGTATTTATACGAGGCACTTTTGCAGTGAAGAATGATAAGCATTTAAGCAATATATCTGAAACCAAAGGCAGAACTGTCCGTCTTCCATTACGGTTGTATATTTGTTTTCAGATTTTAACTCAATTCTAGGTTCAAAGCAATGGGAATTAGCTTTTTAAATGTTTCTTTAGTTTTGAAATTAATAGGATTAATGGCATTAAAATTTTTCCATCCTTGTCCCGAACTGCTTCACGATGGAATTCAAAGCAATGGAAATTAGTTTTTTAAATGTTTCTTTAGAGGGAAAATAATGGGATATTTAAAACTTCGTTCTGTGTTCTTCGTGATTTTAAGCAGATTTCGTGAAACATGTGACCATTGCTGCATCCCAAAGAGTTCACCTCCAATCGCCGCCAAGCTGACCATACGCCGTACTTTCTAAGGGAACGGCGAGGAAGTGCATGCGCAGTGCGATTTTCATTCTGTATAGGTCTTTATTTTTGAAGTATATTTCCTGTCGCAAATAACAGAAGCAAATGGCGAATAAATCAACGGTAGGGTTTGATAATTTCAAAGAGTGGAAAGGGAAAATTGATTATTGATACTTGCAATATATGTCTGAGATGCGATTGTTGTGTTGCTAATGCGTCACATTAATATACTGTGATGTGTGTCGAAAATCTGAATCGATGAGGAGCAGCCAACAGTGGCGCTCGATTAGGGCGTCGGTTGTCGTAGACTACCACATATGCCGCGTGAGCAGTAACATTCACTCGCTAACGCTTCTTGGGACTGCTTATTATTGATATCATTTTCATGACGGTGCGGTTTGCACAAAATGATGAAACATAAACTATAAAAATGAAAAAAAAAGTTGAGGTAAAGGAAGCCCACTAAAAAACGAGACGCATTGCGTTGCATGCAGACAAGGAGAATTTTATTTTCCTTTTTGGTTTTCCATGAAATCCTTACCCTAAGTACACTCCTTTTAAAAATGTTGTGTGACAAAATGGAAAATACACGTAAGTAGAGGAAAAGGGGGCATTCTGGGACAGGGGCAGCCCTTCCATAGACTTAACATTGGCTGCCCACGAGGCTGCCCCTGGCTGTCCCCGAGGCTGTCCCACAGTCAGAATTTTTGTCACGTGATCGTCCCCATGATGTGCTGCCCCCTAGTGGTGCTTCTTGGAACTTTATGTTTTTCTCGGGAGATTTATTGGACTTTGTCAAATTTTTGGAAGAAGTTTTTTTGTCCTTCCCAATATTTTTTGTTTCCTCGAATTTGTTTTATTAAACTTATATTTTTAGAGCTTTCGTGGGGTGTTAGAATTATTTATAAACGTTGCAATATTATTATTATTTTTTTAATTTAGACGACGAAATGCCTCGATGGAAAAGATTTCGTTCCTATTGATTCATGTTCCGCTTCAGGAATGGTTCTCGTCAAAGGATTGGTTCTCTTCCCAGGTCACATGATCGTTTTGGTCCATTCCTAACAAGGTGGTTGATTGACGTAGGGGTTTAAGATTCTCTCAGTTGAACTCGATCGGTCGAGGAGAGTGGTCGCCTTTTGTGTTTCTTGAAAAATTTATAATGGAATCGTCCATAGCATTATACGATGAAAATCGCATCATCTTTAGGAAGAATGAAATGCCTGAAAATTGCTTTCCTTTAGGAGACGATCGATTCATTCGGATATTTTGTTTTGATGGAGAATTACAGATTCATGTCAGAAAATATATTTGCATCGGTGACTTATACGTTCCTACAGCTATGGGAATCGCTTTGAAGAGTGTTGAATGGTTTGAACTTCTAGACAACTTTGTCTTTCTGCGTGATGTTGTTAAAAGTCGCAAGCCTGCGAAATATGATTACGTTTTCAGTGGAAATATTACAGTGGCTCATCGTTTAGCACCGTTGACTCCTTTTATGAGAATGAATCCCCACTCTGTGGAATGCACAAGTCAAGATTTTCACCACGTATTGGATTTCACTCAGGAAAAAGTGGGTCAGGATGGTGAAATTTTGAAAACTGAAATTTCTCTGTGCGGAGAACATTGGACTAAAGTGACTGATAAGAAATCTACTTTGTTAAGAGTCATACAACAGACGTTTCTTCGTTCCATTTCGTTTTCAGCTTTAATTAAGAAAGCATTGGAAAAAAATAATTTGACTTTGGAAGCATTACAGTCCACAAAGAAGGATTTCGACAATATGAAGATGGTTCTTTTCTGCTTGAAGAAACTCTCGTGGACACAATGTATGACACAGCGGATATGAACGGAATGGAAATCTCCTACGACAACGACAATCAAATAAACATGACCAAAATTATTCTATTTTCCCCAGGTTCTACAATGGAAGAGGTAAGTTCGCATTTCCTCGAAAAAAATTAAGTTTGCTAGGGTACAACTGCCTCCCTAAATGAGTGATTTGATTCACATCTCTTCGTGATTTAAACAGAAACAAGTAATGGGCATTCAGGGAAATTTCTCGCATTTCTTTGCCTTTATGAAAAATATTTTGAGTAATGAATATCACAGATACATTGAAATGATGACACCCTCTAGTGAACAAGTGAGTTAATTTTTTATCGCTTCCGCATTCAGTCATGAGATCGTCAATAACAAACAGCATTCTTCCTTTCACATAGTCACGGAAAGTGGAGGGAAGGCCTTCCACAAATGTCACGTTTTCTATTTCATCGTACAATGTTTGGTGGACCCCGTAGAACCAAACCACATGTTCGGGAGGGGAGATATGAATTACCCTTGATGTTGAAGTAGGCGTTTTACAAACTGAGTCTTCCCACAGCCAGTACGACCCGCTATCAGAGCAGTGAAAGGATGTTGTAGTCTGGGCACTTCCATGTTGTCAACTGAAGTCATTAAAAAAGATACAAAATAATTTAAAGACACATAAAATAGATTTCAATCAATTTTTATTTTAAATTCTAAATTTTGATACAATTCGAAATTTATTTCGAACGAAATGATAGGCACGCACGTCGTTTGTT
Source organism: Macrothele yani (assembly GCA_039090855.1). Taxonomy (NCBI): domain Eukaryota; kingdom Metazoa; phylum Arthropoda; class Arachnida; order Araneae; family Macrothelidae; genus Macrothele; species Macrothele yani. The sequence continues at coordinate 48,848 of JAYWMT010000158.1, forward strand.
TCAGATTTCCATCGAAAATTTCTTACAATGGAGTACAAGCCTTTTCCGCGACATCTAGAATACAAGAAGAAAATACAATATTGTCCACATACAGCTGTAAACGAACTTTGAAGAGGTACATCATTAAAATTTACAGTATCAAACATGGCGGCAAATTGAGCAATAGGTCCTTGAAAATATTCTGGAGAATGTCCGAAAGAATCAAAGAATTCCATTGTTTTGGGGTTTGACATATACATAGCCAACCAGTGTTTTCCAGGATTTCCATGTCGGTCCGTATTCACAAAAAGGCATGCTAGGAACTTGGCAATTCTCTTGGGAAGTCTGTCACAGGCAAACACTCCTAGGAATGATCGACTTGTTACGTGATCTTGCTTTAGGATCTTTGCAATTTGAACACTGTTCATTTCTTCAATTGGAGAAATCACAAAGAATGTTTCTGGACTTTGAAATTTCAATAATGTTTTGGAACTCTGCGTAGATTAGCACAGAAATGGTTTTTGCTAAAGCTGTTCCAAATTTAATTTCGACTCTTAAATTTCCTTGTTGGATCAGGTTCATATGCCCTCCATCACACAGGTCCGGACTGAGATTGATTGCATAAAGAGTGTATCCCTTGGAAAATTCCTCTCGATCGATATATATTCCACAATCTTGGCCCAGTTTCTCGGTTTCTTGAAATAGGCTATGGAAAGAACGAATTGTGTTTCCCTTTTCAAAATTGGGTTCTAGAGGTTTATGAGGAACTGGCTGTCCGTCAACGTACACGGCTATAAAGTTGACATCATAATGCTTAAATTCAAAGGGGTTGGATTTATATGTACCATTAAAAGCATCGTTATCGACACATCCAATAATCAGTCTTTTGGGCATTTGTCCTAGGAATACGTTGTCTTGAACGAATGACATACTTCCTTGAGAGACGGAATACACTTTGCATAAAACACGGTCAATAGGATACTTGGCTGGAGATTTTTCTAAAGCTTTTGCATGGCCGATGGCAACTCCTGGGTTAACTTTCACTTTTCTCACAAAAATGGAGGCATGTTCGATGAGAACTCTGTAATTGGGGGCCTCTGAGGAGGAAACGAGGCAGAAATCAGATTTACTTCGAACCAGTTTAATTTTCACATCCACTAAATTGAGAAGCAGTTTGTTTTGAAATAATAAATCACAGTGCAAGGTTCCAATCATGCCCAACGTTTTGTTGTCTTTCACGAGCTCATAGCGTTGATGCAATCCTTTGTTTGTTGCTGCATTCGTGGGATTAATTTCGTTCAGATGTCCAGCTGTATCCTTGTAAAACCCTTCACATGCTAAATAGGATTTCTTTGCGTCTTCTCCATAATTTAATAGAGTTTCAATATATGCTCTGTGAGGATACGTGTTGCTCGAGGACGAAATCACTCTTTCGTTTAAACTAACATCAACTTGGGAAAACAGAGAATGAAGAAAACAGTTAATGGGCCCCACGGGCTCTTTGTCAGCTATTCCAGAATTGTCAGCTTTCACAATTTCAATTTTTACGTAGAGTTGACTGGAAGACAAATCCATGTATTCTTCTCCACTCCCAGAAATATTAAATTCCAGAGGTCCTCCATCTTGAATGTTGGCCAAGGGGTGATATTCGATCCATTGTCTTTTTTCTATGCTCGTTTGGGTGGGCGGTAAAGCAAATAAATCAAGCTCTGACTTGAGACATACGGAAGAATGACTGTGAATCAAAGCCATGGTTTATGGATAAAAAATATCGTGTGCTCTCCTCTTGACTTTCTTTGAACGAATGATGCGTTTCTTCGTATTTCTCTTCCTTTTAACGCTTCCTCCCAACATTTTCTTCACTTTATTAGCTGCTTTGTCAGTGAGAATTTGTCCTGCTTCTTTGGCTCGTTGTTTGGCTGCTGTTTTTGCATCCTTTCCTTGCATTAAATCATTTGCAAGGTCGACCCCCGTTCGCAAGACTTGTTTTCCAAGCGTTTTTGCACCTTGTTTGAATAATGGTACCGCCGCTCTAAATAACGAGCGAAAAAGTCCCCCAAGTCCATACCCTTTTTGAAGGGGTGCTCCTTGATAGTAGACTTAACCTTTTCCAGTTTGATTGACGTAATATTCCTCGAAGGATTTTGTACAACAGCAGTATGGTTCATACATGACTACAGAGCCTTGAGACGAAAATGAAGTTTCACGATCGCTCTCCCACGTTCAAATGGTACTAATTGTCCCGAGTGATTCCTTATAACGATTTCTACGGTTTGGAAATGTGTTCTTGCGATAGGCAAATAATGAGGGCGGTCGTATAAAGCGCTCACCACATCTCCGTCTTCTCCGCTCACCTTCACGATGCGAAGGAGCGGAGCAACCATGTCTCCCACAGGCTGAGGATCCACAATATCGCTGTACACGTACAATAGGGAAAGCGACGTGTTCAGATCGGCTACGAAATTTCCATGAATTGTGAAATCACTCCCTTCTGATGCTGAATACACTCCAGATTGAAAACCTAGAATTTCAGCTATTCCAGGAAATAACTGCAGTTGAGAACCATGAGTTAAAGCTGCTTTGACACGTCTCGTGTTTTTATTAAAAAACATCGTAATTTTTTTCGACCAGTGCTGAGACATGGCTTTTACCACATCTCCCACAGAATCATAATATCCAGCAGGGATTTTTGCTGCTTTCAGTTGATTTGGGCCGATACCGTAAGCAAAGGAATTTGAATTTACATTCACATTAAACCAGGAATGAGGGTAGATGAGTTCGACGAGTCCCACTTCCCAGTCACCATTGAGTTCGATCGGTGATGGAAGACGCGTGATGAAATGAGAAATTTTATTGTCTGCAAAGTAGCGGAGAGAGCTGTCGCTAGGTAACGTCAGATAGAAACTCATGTTGACGAATGATGTTTCTTCTAAAAACAAGGTCGGTTTTATAGAGAGGTCAAGTCTTCCGCGGGGATCCAAGCATTAAATTTATCAAGATACCCTTTAAATTTAACAAAGTATTCCATTTTTCCTTTTCTTTTGCGTTTCTTCAGAACACGTTTCATAGGAAAGGACTCTGAGAGAGTCACTTTTTGAAGCTCTTTAGCGTAAAATGTTCCCTCCAGCTCTTCATTCAATAAGTCTTTTACTTTGTACACGGGAGGGGATCTTGGAACAAGGTCACTCACCATAAACACTTCTTCCGTCCAATTTGATTCGTATCCCTTTTCAAACTTTAATTTGGTTTTAGAAATCCTCACGTGATTACCGACTTGAAATTTATAGGTGGGTTTTTCCGTCTTGAGGTCACCATACAGATTGTCAAACACTTGCTTTTCATTGTTTTCGTTCACTTCTACAGGCTTCATTTTTATACTTCGATGGGTAGAATTATTGTAACTGTGGACTAAATCATTGAGTACGTCGATGAATCTGAACGTATTTTGACTTGAAAAGAATCGCCACATTCTAGTTTTCAACGTGCGATTAAATCTTTCCACAACACTTGATTTCGTCTCGTTGTTCGTCGTAAAGAAATGCACTTCGTGCTGTTTTAAAAACTTTTGGAATTCTTTGTTCTTAAATTCAGTTCCTTTATCAGTTTGCAGTTTTAATGGTATTCTCTGTTTGAAAATCTTGGAAAACGCTTGAACGATATGTGACCCCGACTTTTGTTTTAAGGGAATTACCCACGCATATTTGGAAAATATATCAATACACGTCAACAAGTAACGAAATCCATCATTATGTTGGCTCAAACTGGGAAGGTCAACCAAGTCTGCTTGAAACTGTTGATCTATTTTATTCACCAACACTCTGTTTCTCGGAAAATGATGTCTCGTCGCTTTGTGGAGGGTGTTCGTTTTCTCCCCCTTCAGCCATTTTTCGACGTCTTTTTTCTTGATTCCTTCTTTCTTGACAGCACGGAATAAAGCATTCTCACCACCGAAGCTTCCTTCTTTTACGGCTGTAAGATAAGTCTGTTTCATTACATCCTCCATTACAACAATTCAACGAGAAATGTTCAACCGTAACAGAAAAATTCATGTTCACACCAACTCGTTCACAACTCAAATAACGTCCCCTCCCCTCACACTCCATTTTTGAATAAAATTCCAAGAAAAGTCCCCAAAAACATTTTAACACCGTGAACAAACATCTTCCTATCTCAAACATATTTTCCCAATGGTCTGATGGTCTAGGGGAAGAATGTACGCTTTCTGAATGAATTAATGTTAGTTCGAATCTCACCGAGACCATTAGAGCATTTTTATGTACTCTGAAATAAAAATAAAAAAAGCCGCCCCGGTGGCGCAGTGGTCTAAGCGATGGCCTCTGATCATTCGTCCGAAAGGGGTCCGGGTTCGAATCCCGGTGAGGCATGGATGTTGTGTTTGTCTTACGGCACTGGCTCTCTCCCTTCCCTGGAACCAGTGACCCTAAATTAGGGACGGGCGACTGCTTATAGCCCATTGAGTTGCTCACGGTGGTCGTTAAACCTCCAATCAAAAAAAAAAATAAATAAATAAAAAAAAATAATGAAATGTCTATAAAAAATTCTAACACCCCACGAAAGCTCTAAAAATATAAGTTTAATAAAACAAATTCGGGGAAACAAAAAATATTGGAAAGGACAAAAAAACTTCTTCCAAAAATTTGACAAAGTCCAATAAATCTCCTGAGAAAAACATAAAGTTCCAAAAAGCACCGCTAGGGGCAGCACATCTAGTTGACATCCCCCTATATCCACCCCTTTCCACTCGATCGTTGCCATCCCTCAAAAACAAAGATTCATTGAAAGTTCCAAGAAGCACCGCTAGGGGACAGCACATCATGGGGACGATCACGTGACAAAAATTCTGACTCTGGGACAGCCTCGGGGACAGCCAGGGGCAGCCTCGTGGGCAGCCAATGTTAAGTCTATGGAAGGGCTGCCGCTGTCCCAGAATGCCCCTTTTTCCTCTACTCACATAGCTCTCTTCCTGAATGACAAAGTGCAGTGGTTGTTATTGTACTTTAAATGATGCAAAGGATACAGATGATACAAATTGGCATTACTATTCTGCAAACCATCCCACATAATGCAGGAAAAGTATTTCACTCAAATTCTTTCGAGGCAAATAAAGTAATTACGTTTGGTCTGTCTAAAATTTAATATAAAACAATAATAAAAAAATTTCAGAATATTGATTGAAAAATTATGTATTTATAATTGATAAACGAAATGCTTCGAGCTATTAAATTACAGCTTTCCAATGTGCATTATGCGAATTAAATTTCGCCGCAGTGTTGGAAGGAAACTTTTCTGTTAACTTGCCATCCTAGCATTTCTGTATATTTTTAAATTTTTTCACATGTTTTCTGCGAAAAGTATTAATCATAAAGTGAGGCAAACACGACGTACATCTTGATATCTCATTTAAAGACAACCAAAAACGCTTTTAGAGTATTAAAAATCTGATTTTACAAGCGTAAAAGGAATCGTCTTCGACGGTATGCGGATTCTATCAGCTTCGTCGCATGTAACCGACGAAGCTGATAGAATCCACATACCGCCAAAGACGATACCGCCCGTTGGTTGGCTTCCGCAGGCAAAGATACGAGATGAGTCGGTGCAGCCGTCCTGTTCCGCCGTGCCGAATGCCGCAAATACCTGTCATCCGCGGAGGTCGTCGCACTTGGAACTGCCTTTGAAGTCTTCGGGAAGCTGCACCAGTGGCTTGGAACGGTATTTTTAAAACCACTTAGGCTTACGTTAATAAATAAAAAAAGCAGTGTAAATGCACATGTTATACGTTATCTGAATCTTTCTTTACAATTAAAACAGAAGCCCCAATTTCTACATGAGAAAACTGATAATAAATTGCTCATTATAGTGATGTAACTAATCCGACTATTGAATTACCTTTTACATTTGCATGTACCTAAGCACGTGGCATTGGGACAAAAGTCGGAGTGTTTATGCTATGATTCATTTAATTGCTGCACATAATCCCTGATAAACCGTAGTTGTAGAAGATCACGTCAGAGCAGGGATTTTAAATTATGGGCATATTAATTATAACAAATCATCATCATTACTATCCATATAAATAGTCATTAAAATATAGTAATTAGTCGATAACATCTTCTTCTCCGTCCGGCTTTAGCTAGTCATAGCTACATCAATATTAGAGAAATGCAAACCTGTGCGCGAAAACTCCCCAAACATTGGAAACTTCAAGTGCTACAATGAGTACGTTTCTGAATGTTGAAATAAGATGAGTAATACCTATTTCTTTATAAAATACCTATCGTTCAGCATTTTTTAAAGAAAATCCTTAATATGAGCTAAAATAATTCAATATTTTTCCACAAAGAAATAATGTAATCTTCTAAGAGGTTTCACTTGTTTTTTTGAAAATATAATTATATATATACATAATTCCTTCCTTTTAAAAGTTCAAGTGATGGCGTTTGTAAAATGATTGTTTTGAGAGAAGAGTTTATTACTGCTGTGTTACATTTAAGCAATGCTCAGGTAATTTTAAGTTATCAAGAAATTTCTAAGTAGGCCTCTCAGTTTGCAGAACAGCTGCAAGGTGAGTTCCAGATCTGAGCAGTGCTACCTTCACCAACTTTGCTATCATGAAAGACCAGCCTGACCCAAATCTATTTTTCGAGAAGCAAATATTCGGCTCAGATTGATATGGGCGACAGACATCCTTAACAGACCCATAGGATTTTGGTACACTGTCATATTCTTTGATGAGTCCCGATTTGCACAATTTTCGGATAGTATCAGTGTCTAGGAGTACTGATTGCCCAGCAAGGAATTCATCTTGAAGCACTTAAAGGCAATTTTGTAATGTGGCAGTTTTTTGTCATGATATGGAGAGTCATATGAATGACTGGTCGTTCAGTACTCATTAAATATAAATGCAACATCAATGTAAAAATTAAATATCCATCCTTCAGACGGGCCTGCTACCAATATTCTCCAGTGGTCAACTGTCAAAAAGTACGTACATGTTCTCGGAGGATGGCAATCCATGTCAAAGGATAAAACGTATCCAAACATGGCACGAACAAACCACCAAACTGAAACTGTGTGGCCAAGCCACAGCCCTGCTATACACCCAAATAAACAGCTGTGAGCAACATTGTATGGAAATTTATGACGGTTTCCACAGAAACCAAACAAAAAGACACACCTGCTGGCCTTCTTACGTGAATCTTGGGCTCAAGTTCTACAAAGAAACATTGTTGGTCTCGTTTCCACAATGCCTGACAGGGTGAACCCCCTACGTACAGCTAAGCATATGGCTACCAGATATTAAATCCAGATACAACTACAGCGCCTTGAATTGCATGAAGACAGAAAAAATATATTTTTAACAAATAAGGTGTCTATTTACGTATGTCATGTCTCTGTGCATATAACTTATATTCTAGTTAAGTTAAGATACTGATATATAAGATTTTCAGGTCAACTTCGTTTCAATAGCAGGTACAATAAGCGTGTCTGTGAGACACTCCATAATGTACACAACAAAGCGGAAAAGGGCGTGGAGCGTAAAATTTAAATTCTGAAATTAGTGGTCGTCCTAGACAAATAACAAGACAAAAATCTGAAACAATCAGGCTTATATCTTATCTCCGTGACCCAAGTAAATTCATGCCCCTTTTATTAAAGGACAGGAAAATTTCCTAAATCTGTTTCGTCGAAATTCTGAAAAAAAAAAAAAAGAATTGTGCTAGACAATTTAAGAAATACCGAAAAAAACAGAATTGTGCTAGACAATTTAAGAAATACCGAAAAAAAACAGAATTGTGCTAGTCTTCATACAAGATAATCTCAAGCTGCTTTGAAATTAGCCAAAATATAATCACATAAAAAACAAAAGAAATGGAAAACGAATTCTCGAAAATGATTCACTTAAAGGACCTCTCAGTATGGACATGCCAACCCACTTACCACATATGCAATCTCGCTTACAGGTAAAAACCCGCATGGGGAAAAAAACAAGACATGCAAAACTGACGTAACGTAAAAAGCATATAAGTCTCAATCTACTGACGTTTACAGCACAACACATAAGGAATAACTCAATTTGCTGCTTTGGAAAATTCAAACAACATGATTGTATTAACTACGAAAACATGATCCTAAAAGTATATATTAATACACAAATCTCTTGAAACACAAAACAAGATAATCTACCTAGAAAGTGCAAGTGAGTTCTGTTTTGAAGAAAAAAAGCTGTCATCATTTCGCGCTTCCCAGAAAAGGACATGATCCTCATAATGATCGACTCTGATCTAATGTTTTGATAAAACAATTCGGCATGATTGATCTTCAGTGGAAATGCGTCACTCACTTTAGTTTAATGACTCTTATTCCCTAGTTGCAAACGCATATAGCATTTTTGTTTTGTTTTGTTGCTAAGCCAACTAAAAGGCGAATGTTAAAAGAATTTCACGAAGGATTCAGAAAGAAACTTGAAATAAATCATGAATGTAATTTGTTTTATCAATAAAATACTAAATCTTATGTCAAGTACCTATACCCTCAAAATTATGGTTTCAAGAAGATCTATATGAAATGAATATGAGTAAATGTGTTCTCCAGTGTCCTAACTTATTTGTCTAAATATTTCGAAAAATGAGATATACATATCTTAAAGTATGCAATTTAATAGCTAATGCTAACAAATGTCATCTTTAAAGTACATTTTATAGATCAAATAAACCTGACCTCGAAACTGACCTCCAAAAACGACGATGTCAACAGACCTGCCGCAATATTAACAAACGCCCCGATAAGGACGTCAAGCTTGGCTGTGTTGAAACGAAAGTCATCGTGTGTCTTGATCCGGAGCCCAATTCACCGGCGGAAGACTACTAGATCAATCAGGTACGTTCTTGTCCGAAAATAGTTACATTTTGTAGTGCTACGTTACTGAAAATAGTTCATTTCTTTCTTAGATTTTCATAACACATGTTGGGAATTACGTCTTTATTTCGCATATATATTCCCTGATACGAAATAGATAGTATATAGATGCCTTCCTTTCTGCTAGAAAGGCATTGAAGTAAATGTCGCGTTCTCTCCAACGGAAGTTAGATGGCAAGTCGGTATGTGAAAGTTTTGTTTCTAATTCTGACGGCGTTGCTTGCAGCTCAGTTTGTATTTCAGTTATGCGCAGCTTTTACACCCAAATTTGATCATGCGAAACACTGAGGCCGAAGTGATGAACTATTTTCCGTAGCCTAGCACTACAAAATGGAACGCTTTCCTGCAAGAAGTCAACTGGTTCCTCTTGTTGTCTTCCGCCCATGGATTGGCTGCCAGCGCTTATTGACAGCCTAGAACTTAGATGGACGTTTTACGATAAAAATATTTAAAACGCATTTTCAAGATGAAATCTTTTCACCATTTGCAACTCAATTGCATAAATTCAAATATGTATGTCTTTTTTTTTTAAATTTTTAAAATTATTAGTCAAATAACTTAGGATGCTAAAGTACACATTTACCTAAATATGTAAATTATTAGAAAATGTTTGATAATAAACACGTTGAACCGATACAGCTGTAACACTGTACCTCATGAAATCCCTACTGCACGCCAAATCACCTCACATGGGTTCGGTTAAAAATATCTTTGTTGTAATAACAGAATCGAAATGTTTCGGTGCGAGCAATACGGTTGGGGCTAAGCAGTATCATAAAAACTTCGTACAATATATTAGGTACACCACGTTAAAAACATGACCCTCAACCCACGAAGATCATGTTGTGTGTCTGGTTGGACATAGAAGGCATTATTCATTGGAAAATGCTGCCGAGGAATTAGGACATCAACGCTGCACTCCATTCTGCGTAACTCCGCCATGCGGAGGGAGCAATTCAGTAGAAATAGCCACATCGATACCATGGTGTTCTTCTCCAACATGATAACGCACGCTCTCACAGTAAAAACATGACCAAAATGGCTTTTCAGGACATAAAATGGAAAATTCTTATACATCCGTCCTATTCCCCACACGTCGCCGCTTTAGACTATCATCCATTCCGATCTGTGTCGAATGCACTCCGTGGCAGAACCTTCAACAACGATGTTGATCACCAGAATTTCCTTGATGATTTCTCCGCAGAAAGCACTGCATGTTCTTTCAAGAATGGAATCGCAGACCTATGTATTTTATATACAGTATACGCATACACACATTGTTAGCGTCGTTTCTTATTTCCGTTACAAAACTTGATTGATATAGATGGTAATGGAACACAATTCAAATGTAAGTTACACAAGATGCAAGCTCATTGGACGTGAACGACACATATGCTTGTTTGTAGTTCATAACATATATTAATGACGTCGTTACTTGTTGCAAATATGGTAATAATACCGAAAGTAAAAGGCACCGTCACTTGTCAGAATTACCTTCCACTCATGTGTCCAGTCAATGGCGTATACTCTGCAATGCCTCTAATTATGCAATCCAAAATTTGTTCAAATGAACTAAAAGAATTGGAAAGATAAACTATTATTAATAATGTTTCTGAATAAGAAACTGCATGTAAACATTCTAATAACATTCCTGAAATGTATTTTTATGTCAAATATACCGACTCTGTTAAAAACACAGCGCAAGGCTACGTCATTTGCGTTCTTCCTATTTTGTGTCAGGACATTGTATGCCCAAGAAGGAAGCAATTCTCAGCATGTGTATATATAACACCCCTAGAAGCAACTGAAACTGAACTGTGTTCTGCTCTTTGTGATATACAAATCAGCGCTGACGTGCTGCTACCTTTTGGTAGGTGTGAAACAGTGTGCGCGAGATAATCTAGTTTAGGGCTATTTTTTCTGACCAATTAGATGTACCTGTAGGATTGCATATTGTGTCCCTAGTCCGAAACATTAATTGTTATAGAAAAGTTTTGTTTCTCCATGAATGGGAAGGTGTCTATCTAGCAGAATAAATACGTTGATTTCGTGACTACCAAATTAATTGATAACTTGCCAGCGAAAACCTGTATGATAATTACTTCGTTTGGGCTGGACACGACAATAACTGATATAACCCACAAAAAATCCCAACACTTTCTGCCAAATACCTTAACTAGATATAGAAAAGGACACCAAAGCAGCTGGGTCCGCGCGACGTACTAACTCACAATAATATCTTGAATGCAACTGTTTCATTTAATCATATGTTTGATAGGCATTTCGAATAGGCCAACATATTTATGATTACACTGTTCAACAATGAAATTTTTGCAAAAATGGAAGTGGTTTTTCTTTATACACTTTTGGGCGCTGAACACGAAAATAACAGTAAAAAAATCCTCTCTTAGCTACGGTTTCGGATTAATTTGACCATTCATATTTTGTATATATTACATATATTTCAATGGGATGTCCAAATACTAGGAATAACGTTTAACGAATTCATCTACTTTATACACATTGCTGTTTTGCCTGCCGCTTGTGGAGAATGTACGGTGCATTTCTCTGGACCATCCAGAAAAATTCTGCTAACACTGCAGCATTCACTTTCCTTTTTATAGTTGTTCCATTGCAGAAATGTCCTGATGGAATCGCTCCCAATGTTCATCACTGAAAGCACTACAGTTCTCAGGGAAGACATCGATGCGTGAATGTAGGAAGTGCATCTTGAGTGTCATGTTGCAGCCAAGGTTTTCATATGCACGTAATAGTTCTTCCACAAAGTCCATGTTATTGTCAGCCCTCTTCCTTCCCGAGAACAATGTTGCAACATTCCGAAAACATTGCCCAGCCTGTTGCTCATCAGGATTAAGAATACACTCAAACTGTTGTTCTCCCAAGAGCTGGCGTATCTGTAGTCCAATGAACATTCCCTGTTTGATCTTCTCAGTACTTAGTCGTAGGAACTTTTGACACAAGTATTGAAATGCAGATTCATTCTTGTTCAGCGCCTTTATAAATACCTTTATGAGCTCAGATTTATGTTCAATGGTGGCAGCACAATTTTGGTAGCTTTTAACAGAGGTTGGTATGGAACATTTTTGTGCCAAGCAACAAAGCTGTTTGTCGAGGTCATTCATTCTGTTTGTAATGTAGATCTCTGGCACAAGTAGAGGAAAATGGAGAGTTATAATGCAGGGGCAGCACTCCATAGACTTAACATTGGCTGCCCACGCGGCTGCCCGCGAGGCTGTCCCAGCTGTTCACTTGTCAGAATTTTTGTCACGTGATCGTCCCCATGATATGCTGCCCCCTAGCCGTGCTTCTTGGAACTTTCGACGGATCTTTGATTTTGGGGGATGGCAGCGACTGAGTGGGAAAGGGGATGTCAACTCGATGTGGTGCCCCCTAGCGTTGCTTCTTGGAACTTTCGATGGATCTTTGGTTTTGAAGGATGGCAACAACCGAGTGGGGTCCATTGGGATTTTTTGTATTTATTCCAGTGGTTTTCAAGCGGGATTTTCCCCCTCATCGATGTTATTTTTCCCCGGAGGAAATTTTTACGTAACGATGCTGGGGAATTTTCTTTCCAATGGAATAAAAATGCTCTGATGGTCTTAGCGAGGTCCTAACTCACGATGATTTGGTTTCAAAAAATTGGTCAGGTGGTCTCGTGTACTACGTATTCACTCTATTTTCTTTTAAATTACTTTTACGTTATTTCTTCTTGTGTTTTTTATATATTTTTTGTATGTTTTGAGGAGTTTTTTCGTATAGATGTAATGGATTTTCTTGGGAACTTTTCTTATTAATACATTTAATTTTATTTCAGACCATGAGACGAGGAAATGCTTCTATAGAAACGATTTCGTTCCTGTTCGCAGTAACTATTGTACTTTGACAAAATTTTTGGGAAATCAAGCGGAAATGTAGACATGTTAATCCTGAGTCTTTCACCCTTCCAATATTTTTTTCTAGTCGTAATATTTTAATGTACTATGTATTCCCACTCTCTCTTTTTTTTTTTATAACTTTTACGTTATTTCATCATGTATTTTTTATATTTTTTGTATGTTTTGAGGAGGTTTTTCGTGTAGATGTAATGAATTTCCTGCGGAACTTTTCGTTTTCCTTTATTCAATTTTATTACGGATCATGAGACGAGGAAATGCTTCTTTAGAAACGATTTCTTTCCTGTTCGCAGTAATTATTGGACTTTGTCATTTTTTTGTGAAATGACTTCATGCTAATTCTGAGTCTTTCGCCTTTGCAATATTATTTTCTCGTAATTTTTTCGTGTATAAAAGAACTCTACAGGTCTTTCACAGTTAAAATTCTGATGAAACAATATTTTCTTACTTTATTTCGCATATCATTATAGCTTCCCAATTTCGCTATTTTACTTCATCTTTTTTGAAATTTCGTAAAACTTTTCAGTATATCAGTAATTTTTTCATACTTGGTCAAACTTGGGACTCCTTTTATTTAGACTATTTTTTTTCATTTCATTTCAACAAAACGATTATTTTAGATGTAGCGAATCATCAGATTTTTGTTTCCTTATATAGCATATTTTCAAACTTGCTTAAAAATATTCCTCAAAGCTTGCATGTAGTCAAATATGCATTTTTTTTATTCTTTCCTAGTTTGCTGTACTTTTCGTGGACTGTTCCAACAAGAAAGCATTTATTGTCAAGACATACAATCTAAAACCTTTTTTCTTACGATAAAATTTGTATTCTTTGGGCTGTATACTTTTCTGTCTCGTCCGAAAAATTATTCATTCTAGAGGCAAAGCTAGTGATTCCGTTCTTCCCATAAATATTATTTTTTTATCGTTTTACTAACTCACCAGAAAAGCAGTTATTCCCCACCACCATAGCGAAAATAAAGAAATTCTTACTTCTTTTCCCTACATATCGACTCAATCTATTTCTTTCGAAATGCTGGTCATAACATTTCAACTAAAATTTCATACTTTTACCAAAAATCATATTCTTAAACGAGCTATTTTTTTTTACTTTATTTCATGTATAACTAAATTTTTATTGTTTCCTCACCTCATCAAAGTTAATAAGAACTGCCCTAATCTCATTCCTTTCACTCATTTAGTTCGCTTTAAATTGAGATGTTTCAAAACTTCGCGTATATTTCTTTCACTAAATGTCCAGTTCTCCCGATCTGTCCCATCATTTTTAACTTCTGTGCCTGCTGCACTTTTTCTTTAGACGTTTAGTTTCATTGACTTTTTCTTTCGTTTTAATTAGGTTTTCATTATCGTTTTTTTATTCATTGTCTCAGCAGAAAAAGCTTTCATTCTGGAGACATAGCGACTAAGTCCTTACTTCCTCTAAACATTTTTATTTCACGTTTTACTAATTCGTAAGAAAAGCAGGTGTTTCAAAACTCTCATAGTGAAAATATCGTTTTCCCCTTATTTTACTTATTATATTTTTCCTTCTATTCAGTGTTGTATGATTCTTAAAACTTTGGTTTATTTTTATGAAACTTCTTTTTTTTTCTTAGCTTTTTTTCTGATTCAACCTATCAATCTTTCCTATCGATTTAATTGCTCTTATTTTTCCACTCGACTTTACTTTTGAACAGAAATGTATCTAAAATCTTCAGATGTATTTTAGTCTCTAAGGCCGATTCTTCACTATTTCAAATAAAGTCATTGTAGGATTTTAGTGTAAATCCCCTAAATCTTTAGAACTTCCTTTTCATAGTTAGATACTAATTCCTCGAGGTTTAAATTAAAACATGAAAGAAGAGTGTTTTTACGCTCTCTCCAGTGAAAGAAAAGTGTTTTACGCTCTCTTCAGTGAACGAAGGGTGTTTTTACGCTTTCCCCAAGGAATTAATATTGGAATCTCTCTTCTTTCTGCCGGAAAATGACTATCTTGTGCGACTGTTTTCACGCGTCTACTGCTTGCTGGAAAACCTCATATGACGTGAAATCACTTTGCTTGGTAGATTAAACTAAATTCTGGTTTTGAACTTTGAACGCAAACTCAAGCTTGCAAAAGCATAGTTTTCTGAGCGAACTGAAACTGTCTAAGATGACAAAAAATCTAAAACTGGTGACTCAATGGGACAGAGCGTTTGAACTTTGCCGTTCATTCAAGATTTAAGAGATCCGTAGTGAACCACTACAAGGGAAATAAACAGACCATGATTTAGTCCACTGTTTCCAAGGAAGGTAGAAAGCTAGTGTGGTAATTCAAAAGCTCATAGCTCAAGCGTCCCCAGGATTCAATTTCGGACTGACGATTAGTCAGATGTCAATGCTTAGACATTGAAAAATTACTTCAGACAAATATTTTCTTACTTAAAAGTGCTTCAAGTCAGAATTTGTATTACTTAAGATTTCCCTGAGTCAATATTTTTCAATTTTAAAGACTTCTAAAGGGTTGATTTTGAAAAAAAAAAAAAAAAAGAACGAGTTCTCCCAAAAACGTAAAATTTCTCCAGAATTGTATGAGGAAACAAAAAAGTTGACGAAGCTTGAATGTTAAGTCTTTCAACACATTTCTTTCGCTTCATGTTTCATTTTATAAACTTTCTTCAAATTCCTATATATCCAAGAATTTTGTTAAATGTTCAATTTCGACTCCCAGAAATTTTCTGAAAATGATAGTTTCTCTTTTAAAAAAAAATTCCAAAATAAAATAAATTCCATATCTTTTTTAAAAAAAATTCCAAAATGGCTCTCATGAAAGGGGCAACGGTTAAAATCGAGATTGATTAAAATTGGGGAACGGAAAAATATAAGAATTAAATAAATAATGCATAGGCAGGATTCCCGAAAACATAAAAAATATAAGTTTTATATAAAAAAAAAATCCATGAAAAATATTGGAGGGGCGAAAGATTTCTCACATCGTCTTCCACTCCTCCCAAAATTTAACGAAGTCCATTAAATCTCTATTGTCAGTACACGTATTTGTTTAATTTTGGGTGGAATGGAAGACGATGTGGTAAATCTTTCGCCCCTCCATTATTTTTCATGGATTTTTTTTTTTAATAAAAAACTTATATTTTTTATGTTTTCGGGAATCCTGCATATGCATTATTTATTTAATTCTTATATTTTTCCTCTCCCCAATTTTAATCAATGTCAATTTTAACCGTTGCCCCCTTTCATGAGAGCGATTTTGGAATTTTTTTTAAAAAGATATGGAATTTATTTTATTTTTGATTTTTTTTTAAAAGAGAAACTATCATTTTCAGAAAATTTCTGGGGGAGTCGAACTTGGACATTTAACAAAATTCTTTAATATATAGGAATTTGAAGAAAGTTTATGGAATGAAACATGAAGAGAAAGAAATGGGTTGAAAGACTTAACATTCAAGCTTCGTCAATTTTTTGGTTCCTCATAAAATTCTGGGGAAATTTTACGTTTTTGGGAGAACTCGTTTTTTTTTTTTTTTCAAAATCAACCCTTTAGAAGTTTTTAAGATAGAAAAAATATTGACTAAGGGAAATCTTAAGTAATACAAATTCTGACTTGAAGCACTTTTAAGTAAGAAAATATTTGTCTGAAGTAATTTTTCAATGTCTAAGCATTGACATCTGACTAATCGTCCGTCCGAAATTGAATCCTGGGGAGGCTTGAGTTATGAGCTTTTGAATTACGACACTAGCTTTCTACCTTCCTTGGAAACAGTGGACTAAATCATGGTCTGCTTATTTCCCTTGTAGTGGTTCACTACGGATCTCTTAAATCTTGAATGAACGGCAAAGTTCAAACGCTCTGTCCCATTGAGTCACCAGTTTTAGATTTTTGTCATCTTAGACAGTTTAAGTTCGCTCAGAAAACTATGCTTTTGCAAGCTTGAGTTTGCGTTCAAAGTTCAAAACCAGAATTTAGTTTAATCTACCAAGCAAAGTGATTTCATCTCATATGAGGTTTTCCAGCAAGAAGCAGACGCGTGAAACAGTCGCACAAGATAGTCATTTCCCGATAGAAAGAAGGGAGATTCCAAAGTTAATTTCTTGGGGAAAGCGTAAAAACACTCTTCGTTCACTGGAGAGAGTGTAAATATACATTTCTTTCACTGGAGAGAGCGTAAAAACACTCTTCTTTCATGTTTTAATTTAAACCTCGAGGAATTAGTATCTAACTATGAAAATGAAGTTCTAAAGTTTTAGGGGCATTTACACTAAAATCCTACAATGACTTTATTTGAAATAGTGAAGAATCGGCCTTAGAGACTAAAATACATCTGAAGATTTTAGATACATTTCTGTTCAAAAGTAAAGTCGAGTGGAAAAATAAGAGCAATTAAATCGATAGGAAAAGATTGATAGGTTGAATCAGAAAAAAAAGCTAAGAAAAAAAAGAAGTTTCATAAAAATAAACCAAAGTTTTAAGAATCATACAACACTGAATAGAAGGAAAAATATAATAAGTAAAATAAGGGGAAAACGATATTTTCACTATGAGAGTTTTGAAACACCTGCTTTTCTTACGAATTAGTAAAACGTGAAATAAAAATGTTTAGAGGAAGTAGGGACTTAGTCGCTATGTCTCCAGAATGAAAGCTTTTTCTGCTGAGACAATGAATAAAAAAAACGATAATGAAAACCTAATTAAAACGAAAGAAAAAGTCAATTAAACTAAACGTCTAAAGAAAAATGCAGCAGGCACAGAAGTTAAAAATGATGGGACAGATCGGGAGAACTGGACATTTAGTGAAAGAAATATACGCGAAGTTTTGAAACATCTCAATTTAAAGCGAACTAAATGAGTGAAAGGAATGAGATCAGGGGAGTTCTTATTAACTTTGATTAGGTGAGGAAACAATAAAAATTTAGTTATACATGAAATAAAGTAAAAAAAATAGCTCGTTTAAGAATATGATTTTTGGTGAAAGTATGAAATTTGAGTTGAAATGTCATGACCAGCATTTCGAAAGAAATAGATTGAGTCGATATGTAGGGAAAAGAAGTAAGAATTTCTTTATTTTCGCTATGGGGGTGGGGAATAACTGCTTTTCTGGTGAGTTAGTAAAACGATAAAAAAATAATGTTTATGGGAAGAACGGAATCACTAGCTTTGCCTCTAGAATGAATGTTTTTTCGGACTAGACAGAAAAATATGCAGCCCAAAGAATACAAATTTTATCGTAAGAAAAAAGGTTTTAGATTGTATGTCTTGACAATGGATGCTTTCTTATTGGGACAGTCCACGAAAAGTACAGCAAACTAGGAAAGAATAAAAAAAATGCATATTTGACTACACGCAAGCTTTGAGGAATATTTTTAAGCAAGTTTGAAAATATGCTATATAAGGAAACAAAAATCTGGTGATTTGCTACATCTAAAGTAATCGTTTTGTTGAAATGAAATGAAAAAAATAGTCTAAATAAAAGGAGTCACAAGTTTGACCAAGTATGAAAAAAATTACTGACATACTGAAAAGTTTTACGAAATTTCAAAAAAAAGATGAAGTAAAATAGCGAAATTTCGAAGCTATAATGATATGCGAAATAAAGTAAGAAAATATTGTTTCATCAGAATTTTAACTGTGAAAGACCTGTAGAGATCTTGAACACACGAAAAAATTACGAGAAAATAATATTGCAAAGGCGAAGGACTCAGATTTAGCATGAAGTCATTTCACAAAAAAAATGACAAAGTCCAATAATTTCTGCGAACAGGAACGAAATCGTTTCTAAAGAAGCATTTCCTCGTCTCGTGATCCGTAATAAAATTGAATAAAGGAAAAAGAAAAGTTCGCCAGAAAATTCATTACGTCTACATGAAAAAACTCCCTCAAAACATACAAAAAATATAAAAAATACATGATGAAATAACGCAAAAGTAATAAAAAAAAAGAGAGGGAATACATAGTACATGAAAACATTACGACTAGAAAAAAATATTGGAAGGGCGAATGACTCGGAATTAACATGTCTACATTTCCGCTTGATTTCCCAAAAATTTTGTCAAAGTCCAATAGTTACTTCGAACAGGAACGAAATTGTTTCTAAAGAAGCATTTCCTTGTCTCATGGTCTGAAATAAAATTAAATGTATGAAAAAGAAAAGTTCCCAAGAAAATTCATTACATCTACACGAAAAAACTCCCTCAAAACATACAAAAAATATATAAAAACACATGAAGTAAGAACGTAAAATTAATTAAAAAAAAAATAGAGTGATTACGTAGTACATGAGACCACCTGACCAATTTTTTGAAACCAAATCATCGTGAGTTAGGACGTCGCTAAGACCATCAGAGCATTTTTATTCCATTGGAAAGAAAATTCCCCAGCATCGTTACGTAAAAATTTCCTCCGGGGAAAAATAACATCGATGAGGGGGAAAAATCCCGCTTGAAAACCACTGGAATAAATACAAAAAATCCCAACGGACCACACTCGGTTGTTGCCATCCTTCAAAATCAAAGATCCATCGAAAGTTCCAAGAAGCACCGCTAGGGGGCACCACATCGGGTTGACATCCCCTTTCCCACTCGGTCGTTGCCAGCCCCCAAAATCAAACATCCATCGAAAGTTCCAAGAAGCACGGCTAGGGGGCAGCACATCATGGGGACGATCACGTGATAAAAATTCTGACAAGTGAACAGCTGGGACAGCCTCGTGGGCAGCCGCGTGGGCAGCCAATGTCAAGTCTATGGAGGGCTGCCCCTGCAATAGAACTCTCCATTTTCCTCTACTCTCGTACAAACCCCAGACTAGTACAAGAGTGATAGCTAATCGCTCCTCACACCATGATGGCAGAAGCCTATCACGTTGTCTCATTCGGACGAGTAAACGACCGTCAGACGCTCCCAAGCAAAATCGGCTTTCATCAATGAAGACCACTGACCACCATTTTTCCCTCCAGTGAAGTCGTTGATGACACCATAGCAAACTTGCTCGAACGGTGACGAGGAGTCAGTGACAAGCGTGCTAGAGGCACGCGCGACTGTAGTCCTGCTTCCAACAAACGATTATGTATCATTCTGGTGGACACCCTTGACATGACAGAGAATCAAATTGGCGCTGTAGCTGTCCACTCTGCCAATGCCGACCTTCTTATACTCCGATATTCTCGTGCGTCCGTAAGTCTGTCTTGATAGTAACCACGTCGGCGATTGTGCGAATGCTCCTCTGAACAATACGCAACCATCTTATCCCGGCCAATACCTCTCGTCCCACTCGGCTAACAATTTGGCGGAAGGACCCATCTCCTTCCCTGAAGCTTACTATTCGTCCCTGCTCGAACTCCGATAACTGAACAAATCTTACTCTTACGCGCCTGCGTCGTCCAGGCATGGTAGCTTCTTCAACGAGCACTGAACAACACTCCAGACGAATGATTCCGTTGTGCATGCCCTAGTCTTTAAATACGCGCTGCGTACAATTGCATGTTGTCGTCAGCAGTGACGACATTATTTCATCCAATGAAATTCGAATTTGGATCACTGTTACTGCTGCCCTTAGCAATTAACTTAGTGTAATTGCTAAGGGCAGTAGTATATAATTAACTTATTACAATTGTTGAATGCAACAGTATATCATGTTCCTACCGGCATTACTTCTGAGTGTTCTTTTTTTACTTTCCAGCAGTGTATAAAAAGCACATAATAATGAGCTATAGTAATCATAAAGGGATGTTCTGAAATACAGAAAAGACCTTAAACATCTTGATTTGTTCACACAATACTTTAATAATTAAAATAACTATCGAATGTCCTCTGTTTTCTGATAGAAATAGGCGAAACAAAAATTGAAGACATCGAATTAAATCATATCTTTTCACAGAAGGATATTTTGGGAGATGTGTTCTAACAAAAGTTTCATTTTTTACTCATGTGGATGTGCCCTGTAGGAAAAAGGTTTAATATTAAAAGCTTTCCTTGTCATTGGTTATAAATGCGGTTATTACTGAATTTTAGGGATAGAAAGATAGGTAGAGCAATTGGTAGTCATTAAACTTTCTTCCACACGGAACATCCATATGAGAAGAAAATGAAAATTTTGATCGAACACATCTCCCAAAATATCATTCTGTGAATGTCTGTGATTTGATTTCGATGTCTTCATTTTTCCTTTCGCCTGCATCTATAAGAAAACAGAGGATATTCGATATTTATTTTAAGTATTAAAATATTTTGTGGGACAAATCTGCACGTTTAAGGTGTTTTCCTTATTTGAAAAGTTAAAGAAATATGAACTTAGCCATGCATATTACAGGAAAAGTCAAATGTTCGTGACCTTTTGAATTACACAAAGAATTGACCCTTCACCCCATTGCGAAACGTTATACGATCAGGTGTACAGCACGATATCGTAAAAAACAAGAAGATTCAGCAATAAGCAGCACTGTGCTATCAAGTGAATAGAGGATCGTCTTGTACGGGTGTTCCTACATTTACTTAAAAATGGTTAAACTCGGCACCAAGAACTATGGAAATTTGTGCAGTTGAAAGCGAGGAATCATTTGACAACAGGACTGTATTCAAATGGCTCCGGAGTTCCAATATGGTGCGCATCATTCTGGAAGACAACCCGAGATCAGAGCGTTCAACGACCATTAACACTGATATCGTAGTTGAGAAAAGAGCATCATAAGCTTTCTATATTCAAAATAGACTGCGCCACTGATTTTCTACGTTGGGCTTCATCTAGCGTGTGCACTCAACTGTTCTTATATTCAGCCCCCAGTTCTTCACTGGGGTGTAGAATGGACAGTCATCTCGCATTGTAAACATCATATGCTTGTTTCTTTCTTTAGGGCATAGTGTTTTAGCAAATAAGCAATTCACGATGGCACACATCTTTTCTCTCTAAGCACACATCTCCATCACACATCGTCTCTCTCTATGACAGACAATTTCATCTCTCTAGTTTCTTTCACAAAACTGATGTTTAAGAACATATTCGCCTCTTCGCGACTATAAATGAAAGAAAACCAATCACCAAACATTGATAAAACCTTCATATTCGGTCATTTAGATAGTAGACAAAGAACATTTAGTTCGCATTGTTTACAATCCTTCTACAAAGACGGAAAGCATATTATGCCTTCAGCTTATTGATATTATTTGGTATTTAACATTGTGTACATCACTAAGAGTCACTTGTGATTCGGATTATCTTTCTTACTTCACTTTAGCTGACACCTCGCCTTCCAATCATTTCTGTATTTGATGTTTCAATAATGACTTCAAGCGTCCTAAATTTCGCGTTTGCTGTTTGGTCTGAAAAAGGGATCTTAGAGAACAACACTTCAATTATTCTTTTACCATGACCGAACTACAATAACCTGTTTGCTTTCTAAAAATAACAATACATCCCGGTATTCAATATAAATTGGCCTGTCTTAAGATAAAAAGGCCACAATGGCATTAAATAAAAGAGTACTGGATGTTCTCGATACAAAAATAATCTTTTTGTCTACAGAAGCGTTGTTTTTGGTGGCACTTTAAGAAAAATGGAACATTTGAGTTTGGAATTCATAAACAATTTCAGCTATAAAACATCAGGCGATATCAACATCGGAATTATTCATTCCACTAAACGCAAAAAATAAGGTATCGAAAATTACTAAAATTTCTGTATCCGCTTTCAAAACATGTGTTGGCCTTAAGGCAGGAAAAAATTGTTTCCTGGAACCAAGAGAACGGATGTGCTGTACTTTTGCATTTATATACATTTATATCTATTACTTTTCTAATATATTTTAACGTACGCCAAAAGAAAAACTCCTGAAAATATTTTTACTTCTTTTTCTGAAAAGACATATTCTTGAAATTGTCACTATTTAAGAAACCTCAAAGTGTAGCTGACTTTCAATAGTTTCTAAAAAACAATTTCAATTTGCTAATAAATCTAATATGAGTTAAGCATTGCTTAACAGATACTCAGTTTCATTTCGATGCTTATAAACTTTCCAATTATTTATTTCAGCCAGGAAATAATGAAACCAAGCCTCGCCTGGCCAGACACTGAAATTATATTAGAACTAGGGCAGGCCGCCAAGGGTATCCGATAACTCGCGTACAGTTGGCAAGTTTTGAGCGAAGCTATTGCAAAATCTGAGCTCATTAAGGCGTCTATTATAACACATTCTAAAACAAAAACGAGTAAAATTTATGACTTCCAGAATAAAAGTACGAAACATTCTATAAAAGATATGCCTCAAATTTCTCATGAACTATTTTCTTTTACGCCTTCAGTTGGTTGTCATCAGGTTGCATATAAACATAGCGGAAAGACACATTCAGATCGGAAACAATGTTTTTCATTTTGTATCGCAAAAGGCACACACACATACGCAAACTTCCTTTTATTATTAAAGATTACGCAAGTGTAGAGCTAACAGACGGAATCTTTCCATTTCTTTGTATATCAGTTCAAACTATTTTTTTTAAATTCATGTTTGTCAGCCGACTTTCGTGAAACAGTTAAAGTGAAAGGCCATCCAGTTATTTTTTACTCTCCACAGCCCTACATACGTCAAGCCGAGAGCGAATAATAATTTCAAATTCACGACAATAGAAAGAAAAAACTATTTGTGAAAAATTGCGACATCGAATGTAAGCAATTGTAATGATTAAGACTCACCGAACCAACAAGCCACGCCATTGACGCCTTATTGCTGGCCTCGATCGGAACTTCAGTAGTAACAGTTCGAAAAGAAAGAAAAGCAAAACAAAAACAAAACAACAAGGCTTACCAGTGCCAATTCCAACATTTTTCTTGTATCCACATTGTGCTCCTCTTCCTTTTTTATCAGTTTGAACCAAAATATTTAAAAATTGACGACAAAAGAAATAAAAAACTTGAGCAAATTGCGTCGAGAAAAATTGCGATTATCAAATGTAAACAAATGTAATAGAACGTTCGAGCGTATTTTTTTAATTGAAAAATTCAATGATATGGGGTTGGTATCATGGTGATTGTTCGTGTCGTATAGGAATAACGACCGTTAAAAAACTATTAAATTTTAATCATTTTAATTGTAATTCCTCATTGACATGAAATTTCGGGAATCGAAAGGCGTCAAAACCTGGCCATAGACCATATCCAATCGCATACCAAAAGATCACGGTGATCGGATGTGTCATGTCGTAGCTATGCCCGAACAACAAATTGTCTCGAGTATCGTACAGAGAGCGGATGTTTTCAGTTATTATTAAAATTGGTTAGTTTTCTAATGGTCATTATTTTTATACGACACGACCATTCACCATGATACCAAACCCATGTAACTCACCATGTCCTTCCCTTTCTCTGTGGCAAGTGTCACCGTGATCGGCTGAAGATCTTTGGAAAAGAGAGGTAACAAACGACCCCTTCTCAAAACCCGGAAAAAACCATAAAAACGCAAGTTTTGGGACAATTATTCCTCAATGACAC
The DNA here is from genome assembly GCA_039090855.1 of Macrothele yani. NCBI lineage: Eukaryota > Metazoa > Arthropoda > Arachnida > Araneae > Macrothelidae > Macrothele > Macrothele yani. The sequence continues at coordinate 73,144 of JAYWMT010000158.1, forward strand.
GGAACTTCGGGAATCGGAAGGCGTCAAAACCTGACCATGGACGATGTCCAATAGCATGCAAAAAATTCACGGTGATCGGATGTATCATCTCGTATCTCAAATTCTAATTTTAAGAAGCATTTGTTTGAATGACTAGATGTTTTTGTGTATTTATTAGATTTTCAATAACATATGGGACCTTTCAAAACTTGCTGCAATTACAATTTTTCAGAATCTTCTGTTTGAAAGAGCCTTTGCTTTATAAAAAAAACCCAACAAGGCCAGCCTCTCTTCGTCACTCAAGCTACCCGCCCTGTCTTTATATTTAGTTTTGCTAAAGGTATGTATAACTTTTCATTCTTTCAATATATCGACCTCTTACAATTCACTTTCACACATATTGCAAGGGATATTTGTTAATTCAGGAAGCTCCCAAATGAAACGACAAACGGATGTGCCCTATTTTCATTTGTTTTAAGTCTTTGTTCCATATGCTTTTTTCTCTTGAATAACCCAAGAATCCGTGCCAAAGTACTGCAGAAGTCATCACGATGGGCTGCCAGCATTTTACAGGTTGTTCTAAAAATATTCAGCATGAGTAAATGCTTTTATGTTTTTCTTCTCTTATGACCACCTGTTTCATTTTAAAAAAATATTTTAAAAGGCATTAGCTAATAATAGAGATAAATACGTTTTTCTAATGACCCCATGAAGTATCTAATATTCCTGAATTGAATATCGGAAATCAAGAACCTGTTACTGAATTTTTAATTGGAAAATATGATTTTGAATAGCTTTTTTCAAACGTCAGCTGGTTTTAGAAATGTGTGCTTCGAATCTCAAACGATATGATTCAGAAAATGCATTGGTTTAAGGCACACCCTGTGTCTTTTATTCTGTACTAGGTTTGGAAACTTGTGCTATAGAAAATTAGTTTCTCTTTAAGCAGCTAAGCATATTTCCTTCTTTTTGACAAAGAATTTATGTTACGTGAGAACGCAATCTTCAGACTGATATCATTATACACTTTGTCGCTGATTTTCAACGGGGGAAAAACTGTTTTCCTAGATTTCCAGAAGTTTAAACAGTTTTCAGGCATCTAGCACTCTTTGTTTATGCATTTGTGCTATTCCTTTTAAGTGGTGTGACTGCTAAGCAATTGGGAATTTATTGCAAACAAAAATTTCCGTGGTTAATATTTCTCATTTTTAATTCTGCATAAGTAATCTGCACATCTGACACTCAAAATATCCTAAGCAAGTAAGAAATGGGTTACCTAAAAATATTGTACTCCTTACACATACCATTGGGAACAAAAAAGGTTGAATAATAGAGATATAAATCAAATGCTGGGACTATTGAGGTAAATTCAATACGAAGTGCTTGTCGTTCGTGCCAGGTATGCTGCTGCCTTTTGTATGCTAACCGAATTGTTGCGCTATCGCATTGTAATTACTGTTTACATTCATGTGGAAAAATCCTTTCCCCAAAACAAATGTGATTAAAGCTGATGGTCCGATAAGCAGATATTTGCTGACAGCAATACGTAATCTTTCAGTATGAAATTATAAACATTCTGAGGCTCAGATTACCGAATGCTCGATGTGTGTGAAATTTTGTTGAAGTAATACGCATGGTGCATTGCTCTGCATGTGTAGCACTTTGGGCTGTTCGGTAGCTATGGGTTTCGTAGAGCAGCCTGCCAGTCCTCTATGAACTGCAAATTTTAAGTCACTCACTAACTTTTTCTTGAACATCTCTTCCTTACCTTTTCTGTTTCGTAAAGCTTTAGAGCTCCTTCTTAAGGAAATACATTCTGCTCAAAAACTTTGAAATTAGAACGTTTCTCGTGTTTGGTAAATTTTATGCTTTACTTTTTGAACTTCTGCTCCGTTTTCGTCCCGAGGGGCTGGAAAGTGTTTAAAACGAAACTCATATGCGAGTTGCGTTTTTCCTTTACGAGCACTTCTTCTGGGTAAAATCTTTGTTTATCATTCGGCATAACATTAACTAAATACCAATACATTCAATGTTAAGAATTGAATGGTAGAGCAATGAATAAAATAATTCATACTTCCTTCCCTGTACCGCTGATAGAGGAATTAATGCTGACGTGCTTCCTTCTATCAGCAGATTTGAAAAAAGAATCCATGGAATCTCATTGATCGCTTTTCGTAATATGAACAATCCTAGCTTTTACCCACAGTTTGTTTGCATTGGGTTGTCGGAAACGCCATGACGTATTTTGGCACCCGATATCGGTTGGGCGGGTTTGGAAGAATTAGAGGCATGCGCAGCTCTGTTACCATTACGGCATTCGACAGGTGCCAGTTCTAGCTGCAGTCTAAAGGAATAGTGAGAGATTTGGTTGATTTGTGGAGATTTGACATCAAGTTGAAGATGGAAGACCAAACTCTGCATTTTCGCCATATTTTACTATTTTACCCTCCGTAAAGGGAAGAACGCGAGTTAAGATTGTAAAAAGTTGCGTAAAGTGTACGGTGATAATGCTCTAGAAGAACGTCAGTGCCAGCGGTGGTTTGCGAAGTTCCGTGCTGGTGATTTTGACCTCAACGGTGCTTCTCGTTCCGGAAGGCCCACCGAGATTGATGACGACCAAATCAAGGCATTGATCGAGTCAAACCCACGTTACATGACACGAGAGATTGCAGACACATTGCACATCCATCATTCAAGCGTTCACGACCACCTGAAGAAGCTGGGATACGCAAGCAAACTTGATGGTGGGTTCCTCAAGAACTCAAAGAAGCTCAATTGACGGCACGTATAAACATCTGGGATATGCTCATTAAACGTGAGGAAAACGATCCGTTTTTGAAGTAACTGATAACTGTTGACGAAAAATGGATTGTGTACAACAATGTGCTACGCAAACGGTCTAGGTTCCGACGTGCAGTTTCGCCTCAAACAACATCCAAAGCAGACATTCATCAGCGGAAGGTTCTGGTCTCAGTGTGGTGGGATTTTAAAGGTGTCGTGTTTTTCGAGCTCCTACCATGGAACCAAACAATCAATTCGAATGTGTACTGTCGGCAGTTGGACAGTTTGAACGAATCCAACACCCAGAAACGTCCAGAGCTCGCTCATCGTAAAGGTGTGCTCCACAAGGTGTTGATTTACAGATGAGGCTGTAAATCAGCACCTTGTACAGTTTTTTGCCACGAAAGACAAGTCGTTCTATGAACGAGGATTCTGCAGCTCACTGAAAGATGGTAAAAGGTTATCGAACAAAGCGGGCATTATATCACTGATTGATCTTTTCTTTCTTTCAATTAATGACATTTGCAAAACATGGCTAAAATACGTCATGGCTTTTCTGACAACCCAATAGTTCGTGTGCTTTCTGATAGAATCCTGTAATTTCTTTTACGCTTTTTTTGCATGTTAGCTCTGTATCGATCGCGTTTTGTTACTGTTTTCGTTGGCCCTTAAATTAGCTTAAAGAAAGTTAACACTATTACCTGTTAGTTTCGGTTTTTGTAGTTCTTGTGTATTCTAGCGCGAGCTCGTAAGATATATGTCGACACATTTACTCACCGGGTTTGCAGGTGCCCTTTTACAGTAACGTGTGGAATTGGAAGAGGTTTTTGATGAAATTGGTTGGAGCGACAATACGTCCATTACTTTGTATAAACGACACGGATAATGTTTGACATAAAGATATAAAAATCTTACTGATGTAAGATGTCATAAAAACGTGGCAAAGAAGGATTATCTATGTTCCTGTACACTTAGAACGTGTTTCCTAGATCGTCATATTAAGAACCAATCGGCGTATGCTCAAACGTACGCTGACAGAGCGAAATAAAGAGTTTTCATTTGGTTGACTATCTTCTGCAATTTTTTATTCCAAAGAAATTGACTTTCCTGAAAACACTGTTTTATGGTATTGATTTGTATCACCCGACAGTTCTTCCCTAAATTATGTGTTCTATTTATTCTTGTAGATAGACAGGTTAAGCTTCATGAGGGGACATATCTCTCCCTTCAGAATAAATGTTTTGCAGCAGGGACGCAATAGACATTAAGAAGGCATCCAAAATAATTAAAAGCTGGCATTTTACAAAGCATGCACTTATGTATTAAAATCATTTTTATATCATTATCATTAGCATCTCCAGTCCTTCATCCTGGTGTGAAACAGTGATACAATCACGAAGCCTTTGAGTAGGCATTAAAATAAAAGGATCCTGGTTATTATAAAATGTGTTGCACTTATTCTTCTAGAAGTATGGGTTGTAAACACAGTGTGCTCAGAATAAGAGCTACGTGTAATATCATGACGTGTTCCTCCAACAACTTAAGGAGATGTGATACAGAGATACAGAACATACACTATTAGAACCAATCTGGGTACAATACGATGTTGAGAGTGAACAGAACTATGTTTGTTGTGTTTCGGTGTAAAATCATTATCACTTAACCGTAATATTTGTCAGAAAAATGTGGAAAAGTAATGATCTAAAGCAAAGCAAGCTTCTGGAGTAATAGTGGCTGTGATTACTTGTAACTGAAGACAAAGCGACATATACGTCTTTGCGACATCTAAACATTGAAATTATACAGGATTTTGTCTGTAATGTTTGACAATCCCCTTCAAACGCATGTTCCCACACCTGAAAGTTGCCCGAGTGTGACGGAATACATCATCTGATACAATTTATTGTCCGGCATGCCCTTTAGCGTACACAGAGGCAAAGCCAATCTTTCAGTGCAATGCCATCCTCAGTCATCATGAGTACAACATGCGGGGGGGGGGCGTATGAGGACGAATCATATCATCAACGACAGTGAACAAAATTCTACTTGCAGCAGCATAAGGAAGAAAATAAACTCATTTCGGTATCTTATTTCTCTCAAAATCCCACACATGATACTGAAAAGATCTGTTCTACCACAACATTACAGAAAGGGACAGTACATAAAGTACGTCAGTTATTTTTTACAAATTTCCGACTCTCCGCTGCCCCATATCACATTTTGTCCGATTGTGGACAATTCCCCTAAAATGCACGTCCTAATTCGCGCAGCCCCTTTTATTTTTGACGACTGACTTTAGAAGTCCCTTGTGAAACAGAAAAGGAAACATATTATTATTTGAAGGAATCTTCCATATATTTACACGTTTGCTTCAGAAAAGATTTATTATTTAGTCATTAATTTATTTCCAAATGCTACTCGAATTTTATCATTTTTAAATAAAGATCTACAAGTGAACCCACGCATTCAAGGTTGCAGCACTTCCGATCATACCATCTACAAAACACGATAGATTTGGTTGTAAAAATACGAAAACTTAATATTCTGATTTAACTATATATCCTCAGAAATCTGAAATATTTTTGATGATAATCAGCTCACTCTTTCGGCGCGCAAAAACTCGAACAGGGTATTCTTTTATTTCTGCATTAGCGGTATGCCATTTTGCACGAGGCTTCATATTGCTAATTGAAGCAAAGTAATTTCCTCAAACCTTAGAAATAACAGAGGAAAATTTAGCTTTATTATTTAGGCATTAATTTGGACAGTATAGGTCGTATGGTGTCAGCGTGAACGCTCGGCAGAAGCGTGGTAGCGTTTCTGAAATATCTAGAGAAAGATTTACAAAGATTTATCCATAATGATGTTGACCTGTTTCTTCTAGTTCTGCAATCTTTAGGCCATCCGGTGTTTGAGCCAGAGGAACAGGTATTGGCAAAATGTGAATTTGAAAGATGAGGAAGAGTGAACTTTGACACCACAGACAACATTTTGTGTCGTGGCCTTTTTGCTATTTGCGAAAGATACTGGCATTCAGCAACATGTTTGTTTCTTATATGGCATCTTCAACATTTTCAAACGTGTTTGTTCGAAGTATCTTTTTCAAGAAAGGGTTGAACTAACTCAGAGTTTGTGGCATCTACATATTCCGTGATTGTTGGATACTCATCGTTTACAGTTTTAGACCAAAATTCTTCAAGTATTTTTTAATCCAACGCGAAGTTCATTTTCTCTTTTTCGATATAAACTGTTCCACCTTGCTCATCCAAACGGCTTCCATAACGATCATGAGGTAAAATCAAAACTAAGTGTTCTCACCTTAAAGGAGCCATTCTTCGTTCGACTCTGTTAAAGGAACTTTGAACCAGGAGCTTTGAAGGCAACGAATACAGCATCCAAATTTCTCATTAAAAATGATGCATACTTATCTTCATACATTTTTCATAGCGTGGAATTTCATCAACAATGACAATGAGCACTGGTTTTGGTAAATTTCCTGGTACAGTTCTCATAATGTTGCCAAACCCTGAAACATCGAAAATTCTGTTGAGATCACGTGCGTGAGTTGATGCGGTGGATAATGAAAGTTTTCCCGACTTTATTGCTATGAATGATGGACCAGAGTAGCTAACAGCTTCTCGTTCTCCAAACAGTCGGTCTTTAATAACGGTTCCTGCATACACAGACGGAACTAGTGTGTGGCGATTTGCAATTACCTAATCATGATCAGGCAAAGTAGCTCGGTATTCCACGTGCATCAGTATCGATGTTTGCTTACTGGCTGATGTTAATCCTAGAGATACGCGTGTTTTATCATTTTGGCTCAGAAAAATCACTTCCTGTGAGCCCAATAAAGAAGCAAGCTGCTCAAGAAACGACATTTCTGCCATTGCAAAACCAGCACCTATATGTTTTGCATGTGATTCAGCTGTAGCTCGAAATAATTTTACGGGTACAATACAGACATGACGTTTCCATTCTGATGACAAAATTCGTTGTGGAAGGAACTGTAAATAAACAGAGCTCTTGTTACTAACATCATATCCATCCTCCTTCAGCTTCTCCGTTAACTCACACAACATCTTTACCGAACGATACGAATCTTCGCGGCGCTTCTGGTAAGCAGCAGAGCAAAATATAGCTAGATCCGTAATTGCTTTCAAAAACAGTGCATGGTCATTTCTTATAGAACGACGGCCCGTTTTTTCCCGAACTTTAAGCTTGAGTTCAGAATGTTTCTAAAAAGTTCACGTACGTTACTTTTCTTTGTAGCACGCTCTTTTCTTTTTCTCTGCATTTCAGTCTTTTTTCCCCCGTAGTCTTTTCTCAAGATCCGTTAGCATATGCTTTTTTACGATTAGTTCTTTCGTCTGTACTTCCGTTAACATTTCACTTTGTTTCCTCTTCCGCAGTCCAAATACATCAACGTTTAAAACATCGATTTCATAATTCAGAGCTTGTTGCGCTGGTGCCAATACAGTGCTTATCTCTGGCTTAATTTTTGACGAACATTGGTTTTGTTCTTCCTAACTTTTTTATCAGAAGAAACAATAGCTGTTTTTGTAGTTGTAAATGATCCACGAATAGTATTGGCTTTAACGCTCGAAGATGCATCTTGAGAAGAATCGGAAGATGCATCTTTTTTAGCAGCTCGTTGGGAATGTTTTCCCCAGAATGACGGCAGCGAAGCTCTTCTTTGCAACTCATTTGATTCACTCACTTAAGTACACTGCCGGACAATTGCTAAGGACGGATGACAATAGCAACGATAGCAACCATAAAATGGAAGACAGGAAAATGTGGAAATTAGCATAAGTGCGGGATACAATAAGACGTGTTGTGCGTATGCAAATTTTGGATTGCCGAACTTGTTCGTGACGTCATAGCGCTGATAAAAGATATAAAGGATTTGACGCGTATTGACCGTTGTTGTTCAAACGCAAAGTTGAAAGGGAAAGATTCAATTGACGAACTTGCAATTTTCAGTATGTCTTCCCGACATCACCTAGATGATTTTACGCGTGGCCGTATTATTGGCAAGATTGAAGAAGGGCGAAAAATAACAGATGTTGCCAGGGAGTTCGACGTCAGCCACAGAGTTGTTTCAAGGCTTTGGAAATCATTTCAAACAAATGGAGAGTGTAGCAAACGTCACGGGGGAGGTCGTGTTCGCAGTACGACACCTGCAGAAGATCGGTACATAGTGCTATCAACAAAAAGACACCGGCGCAGCACAGCTAGTGAGGTAGAAAATCAGTTTAGGGCTGCTACTGGCAAGCGGATCTCCCGAAAAACTGTCGCCAGACGTTTGCATGAAGAAGGACTATACGCCCGCCGTCCTGTTGTGTGCATCCCATTGTACAGACGTCACCGTACCGCCCGTTTGCAATGGTGCCATCAACATCGCAATTGGACTGATAACGACTGGTCTGCTGTCCTCTTCTCAGATGAGAGTAGATACAGTCTATCGTCTGATTGTCGACGACAACTGATCTGGCGTGATAGTGGTACTGCATATTATCCAGCAAACATACAGGAAAGGGACCGATATCCGACATGTAGTGTCATGGTATGGGCTGGCATCATGATCAATGGCCGTACGTCCCTCTTTGTGCTTCCAACTAGGACTATGACTGGCCAACGATACATTAATGATGTTCTGCTACCTCATGTTCGCATGTTCCGTGGTGCTGTCGGTGATAGATTCATTTTCATGGACGACAACGCAACATGTCATCGAACAGTCGCTGTCCAGGAGTGTCTTGAGAGCGAGGATATTCAACTCCTTGTATGGCCAGCACGTTCTCCAGATCTGAATCCCATTGAAATGTGTGGGATGCTTTGGGGAGGAGTCTTGCTGGTCGCCAATGCCCTCCAATAAATAAGGACACCCTCATCCGTGCACTGACAGAGGAATGGGATAAATTACCCCAACAGCTGCTTGATAATGTTGTGCAAAGCATGACACGACGTGTGGAATCTTGCATCACCCTCCATGGTGGCCATATCCCGTATTGACATCTTACGCCGGAACGCCTGCGGACGGTAATTGCATTTTTTCACGTTTACGTATTCTGCACAAAATGGCCTGTTTGTCCCTTGAACACGTTCCAAAGCCTTCTGGATTTCAGAGCACAATAAATTATCTTTCTTGTATTGTCCTGGCATTCTGACATTATTTTACTTCACTTGGCATCCAACCACACTTACTTTTTTATGCGCTATATAGCCGTTTAGGATCCGTCCTTAGCAATTGTCCAGCAGTGTATCATTCTACTCATTCAGGTAAATTTAAGTTTGCCTTGACGGAGTTTCAACTGGATACAACGTCATCCTGTTGTTGTTTCCCTCTTTTATTTGGATGTGCTCTTTCATATCCTGCCTGCAGCTGTTAAAATAACATGTGCTTATCCATTAGGAATTAAGGAGCCGCAGATACATAAAACCGTACTAACCCAGCATTGAATTCTATTTGACTACGTGCTTTATTGAATATACTCTTCTGAGGTGAAATGACACGCAAATCAAGAGACGCATGTAGCGTATGAAATCCGTTTATTTTTGTGGTGTAGTCAGCACCAAGATTCGCCCAGCTTTCGCACTCCACTGGGAGGCTTTTTCGAGGCAATTGTAGATATAAAAAGGAATTTTTACATACATACATACATATCACTAAGCTGTTCTCTGAGATTCAGAGGTTAGCTCCAAAAAGAAATACAAACTTCCAGATATTTTTACTTATTGTTGTCGTATCAAACTTTGCCATTTACAGCGATCTTGACATACAACTCGTGCTTCACTGATATCCATTACACGCCGTACACAAGGTCTTTTATACTTCATACTCATAATCTTTTTCTCATGCAGACACTCCTGAATCTGATCCACCCATGTCTTCCTTGGCCTTCCTCTGCCTTTCCTTCCTGCCACTTGGGCAGAAAATATTTTCTTAGTAAGCATTTCATCACTCATTCTTTCAACATGGCCAAACCACCGAAGCATATTGGTCTCCACCTTGCTAACAACATTTTGCTTTACATCACACAACTGCAATACATCTTCATATCTCACACAATCAGATCGTGTCTTGCCACAAACCCCACGTAAGTAACGCATTTCTCTAGCACACAAACGACTCCTATGTTTCTTCTGCAGTACCCAGGTTTCACTGCCATACATCAGAGTAGGAACAATTACTGTTTCATACACAGCCATGCGGGACTCTTTAGAGAGCCCATCATTCCTGTGAAAACCTCCCAGAGCAGCTATGACTTTCAAAGAAGAATTCACTCGCCTACTGATTTCACCATCCAACTTGTTCTCTCTGTCAAACATGCTTCCTAAATACACAAACTCACTCACCTGGTCAATCATAGTGCCATTTATACTTACATTACATTCAGTGCTACCCATTCCTCTCTCAAACACCATAACTTTGGGTTTTCCGTTATTTATACTCAGTTTGAATTTCATGCAAACTTCGTGCATCCGAGTCAACATACTCTGCAACTCACTTTTGCTCTCTGCCAACAGGACAGTGTCATCAGCATACAGCAATCTGCACACACGGATATCACCAAGACATAAACCACTATTATCTATTTTGGCCTCACGCATGCATGCGTCCATAAATATATTAAACAGCCATGGTGACATTACACAACCTTGTGTAACTCCTGCACCAATGGAAAACCATTTTGATAAAACACCATTCACTCGTACACAAGCTCTACTACCAGCATACATGGCTTTTACACTATTAAGTAGATTCCCAGTAACACCATATTCATTCAATACCTTCCACAAAAGTGTCCGATTGACTCGGTCGTAAACTTTCTCTAAATCTATGAAGGCAGTAAAAACTTTCTTCCCAACAGCCAGATACTTTTCAATGATCATGCGTAATGCAAAAATCTGGTTAGTGCAGCCTTTACCAGGCATAAAACCACTCTGAACATCCCACACTTTCTCTGATGTAAGACCCCGTACTTTTTCCATAACAACCTTACCAAACATTTTCCCTGACACACAAGGAATTTTTATATCTACATTATATAAAAATATAATGTAAACATACAAAAGCTTTTTTATGTCTACCATCGCCTTGAAATAGCTTCTCAGTGGAGTGCGAAAGCTGGGTGAATCTTGGTGCTGACTACACCACAAAAATAAACGGATTTAATACGCTATATGCATCTCTTGAGTATTCAAAATCTGGAGAATTTAAAATAAAGTGACACGCCAATCTCCTCCATTGAACGGTTCTGACATAGTGCCGCCAGTCGTTGTTTCTTTTCGTTCCACCACGGCAGCGTTCTAGTTTCATTGACGTTTAAACTATCACATGCTATTCCAAACGTTTTGTGACTCATTTACCTTCGCTAGGGGCTATTTGTACAGTGCAACCCTAGGCTGCGCAACCCTTCTTAATACAGCTCAGTCGACCACGCATTAGCCATTAGCCTTTTGCTTTTTTTTGTAAGTCGAGGCAACTGAGTTTTTAGGCATAAAATACAGAGTGGGGACCTGGGACACCTCCCACTCTGAAAACGAATACACAATGAAGACAGATTTTTCAGGTAAAACATAATTAAGCAATAAAAATTGCGTTATCTCACTTAATTAAGTTGAATGACCTTAATTATAAGAAGCATAAAAGATACTTCAGACTCTGTCGTACACGACAGCGACCCCACCCCCTCCAAAAAAAAAAAAGAAAACACTATTTCCCGACGATGATATAAAGATATATCTGCAAACATTTTTTAATTCCAATCTGAACAAGCGGGGTGTTAATTAATATTACGTTTCTCCTATGTTTTTGTCTCTGGACGTCCGCATTACTAAACCTCTCCCCTTCCCCATGTCACATTTGGTCCGGTTGTTAGGAATCCTCTCTTCCTGTAATATCGGATGTACTTTATTGACCTCCCCTTTTGCATTTTTTCTTTTATTTTTCAAAATAATCTTTCTGGCTTCTGAGGCACAGATATTGTATCTGCTCAAATCGAGCGTGCTCAATATAGGATAATTAACTCTCCTAGTGGTTCATGTCGTTCTTCCCTTGCTGGGAGTAGAACAGTCGAAGCAAGACTGCTATTATGTGGCTGCTGTGTTACACCATTCCTTAGAAAAGAGCTCTCAGAAATCGACAATGTCACCTGAGCCCTGGGGTGTGAAATGCGAGACTTCTTGTGTAACGATCAAAATTAAAACTCTTAAAGGAGTTGTTTAAAAAAACTATTAAAGGAGCTTCTACATGCCCAGAGTCTCTGGCTGGCTTTCGCGCTACCTGCGAAAATAGATTTGGCCGACGATTATATCATTGTGGCTCTAGATCGCTCACACTCGAAAGATCAATATATCTCGCTGACACACCTGGGGGCCATATAGAAATAAGAATAACCCCTGCCATGCATCCTTGGCCATAAAGAAGAGGACAAGAAGAACCATTTATGCTCTGTTCTTAACAACGTTATAGTGAAATAATATCCTAGTCCCCAAAGATTTATTTTCCTCGATTACGTGCATCGCGATAATAGATAGCCTGAAAAGGACTACTGCCTTTATTCTTTCATACCTTTACAAACCACAACATTAACAATTTTGAAAAATGAACCGAAATATTGGCTGCTTGAATACCTGCAACAAGGTGGTCCACAGAAGACGATTCATACATTGTAGATCTGGTATTGCCAGACAGAATAAAAAAATGATCCTAAAGGATCCGATAGCATGGATACGGACAGTGCTCAGAACACTGCCAGTCCTTGAGGTTTGGAGTTTTCAAGGACAAACAGAGTTAAAGGACATTGTGCCCATTTGTCACTGAATAGAACTTTGTCTGTAGGAGAAATATTTTCAAAAGCATCTGATATCAAATGTAAATAAGCGCACTTGGGTTTTCTTCCAAAGATTTGATAAAACGGAATGATATGACTGATACAGACGTGGATGAGGAGGTAAGGGAGAGTGATCGACATATGTGAGTCTATTTCGGACGTTAAATATGCTATTCGTTACTGGGTAATGTTTGGGAAACTCTCTGGAAGGCAACGTGATATGTAGAAAACGTAGACTATGCTGTGCGCCATGCAGTAAAATGCCGTCTCCTTCTTCAAGAAGTAGCTAATAAACACGAACAGAAATAGCTCCCAGAGGTTCTTCTCTAAAAGATTATTCAAGAAAAATGATTTCCTTGTTCTCTCCTTCCGAACAAGGATTAGTTAAATAATTTACATTTTAGAGTGGTGGAACGTGATGCTCCTGGGATTCAGTGCTAAAATGTTTTAATTAAATACCGTAATTTTCAGACCTAGAGCACAGTGAACGCAAAGCCAGCATTCATGAAATTTTATTATTTTATAAAGTGGAATTTACGGTGAAAGGTGCATCTATAAAATGGTGGTGCTTTCAGTAAGAAGAGTTCTATTGATACATACTCTAAAATGCCGTAAAGATTTATTACATCGTACATAATAACATATGTATCACACTTATTCTGCTACGTGTTCTCTTCCAATTAGTGGAATTTTCTTTTTTACAGTTACGTGGCTTTATTTTTGTGCTTTCGTAATTAACAACATTTTGAAAATATATACATTTACATATTTACACTTAAAAATAAACACGTTTAAATACGTATTATTTTAAAAACAATGATTTGATCATCGAAACGATTTATGTACAAAACGATAAGGCTTTTCTTTGCTAATGCTTTAAATTTTTAACTTTTGCACTCGGCGAGCTCTCGGATGCAAGATTCTCCCGTATCGTCACGTAATGATTTGGGCGAACTGAGTGAAAAGAAAAATTCCAAAGCAAACGATTTACATACAAACAGATGTTGATACAGTTTCGTATTCTTTATAACTTGGAGTGCACATCTGCTGCGTGGAAGGGGGAAGAAATCGCACTACGGATTTCGGCAAAATGAAACATTTGCTAGTAAATTAGCATTTCTATATCTGAATGTATATATGTATTAAGATACATAAATGCAAATGAGATAAATTTTCGATAGCGTTAGTGGTCTTAACAAACTAATAGAGTAGATTACGTTCTCATGAAAACGTATTGTTGTTTGAGGGGCGCATTTGCTTTTAGCAATAACGGAATGCTGACTTAGTAAATTTTAACACAAGCTGCTAAATATGACGACGCATTAATGAGAACAAAAATTAGCGTTATCTGAAGCTTAAATGAATATCACATATATGTACAGTTGATCTAAGCTATTCACTTCTGTTAACATGTTGTATCTCTCAAAATAAGAAGGGCGTTCAATTGAACTGACTGATAAAACATATTATACAACACACTATTAGAAAGAGTTCAGATTCAACTTTGTTGCAAAGATACTTTAGGCTTACTGTTCTTAGAGACATCGGGAAGACAGCTACTTGTCATCTTGATCAGGAAAAAGCTCCGCTAAACACTTGAGCTGGATTCGTCGCCATAATAAAAAAAGGGCAGTATGCACTGTATCAACACTTGAGGCATATCCATAGCAGATCATCGTAGTTGCTTCATAATTCGGAATTTGTCCACATCTCACTCTGAGACTCCAGGTTATACTCCACAGGTCATACAATGAAACATACTCCTGGCTATACTCCGCCTCTATCCGAAGACGGCTCGTCTTTACAGAGGCTTGATGACCGTTTGTGACGTAAAACGTCAACGTCGCTGCTTTGCATGATTATGAATGTTTATTTTTTTTGGGTTTTTTTTTGATCTGGCTGTGAAGCACTTCAGGAATTCCTTATTTACAACATACCCCCTTTCCTTCCTTTGTGTCTGTGGAAAAAATTTAGTTTGTTTCGCAGATTTTCGAACCTTGGCTTTGTTAATGGTTTCATTAGTATATCTGCTAGCATATCTTGTGAGGAACAGTATCTTATTTTGAAAAATTCTTTATTTTGTAGGTCTTTGATATAATGATGTTTCGTGTCTATGTACTTTTCTTAGGATATAGAGTTTCTGTTAGCTTAGCCTTAATACTGTAATACATTGCAAACTGTGTTTCCAATTGTTTAGCTTTATTCCTGTTGCCAGATCAACAGGAATAGAGTGGCATGAAAGATTATCGTCATAATTTCTATGACTTAATCTTTCATGCCACTTTCAATACAGTTCGTATTTGTACATATATTTGCTGAGTTTGCGCATTGTATTTCATGTTTTGAGTAACTGTTAAGAGTTTATATAGGTTACCATTCAAAATTCCATTTGCAACTACTGAATCGCCTTTTTGAATTGTACGTACATTGCTTTCAAACTTCACGCAACAGTTCTTTTCTGTTAATGTTTTAACTGATAGTAGATTATCATTCAAATGAGGAATATATAACACATTTGTCAGCTTTACAGTGTTTACACGACCATTCAATGTTTGAACTTTCAAATAACCTTCGCCTATACCACGTGTTTCAAGTTATACGCCATTACCTATCGTAACTTTGCCTTTTTTATTCTTATTCAACTTTGAGAAGAAATCTTGCGTTCCACACATATGCGCTGTTGACCTTGAATCGATGATCATTCAGTGAGCTATTTGGTCTTGTCATTTTTCGGTGATTGTACTTTTAGCATACAGTCTTTACTATCTTGACAAGGCTCACTCCTTCCGTTATCACATTTTGATTCTTGGATGGCGATATGTGTCGAACATTTAGTTCCCATGCACAATTTGACTTATGTCGTTCATTTGTACGTACATTTGGCGAATATTTCTTTGTCACAATACCTTTCCTTTTGAAATGAAAGCATTATGACCTGAAAGGATTTTTGCGATGAAAATATGTACAATACTTCTGAACACTGGAAAGGTTTCTTTGTACATGTTCAGTTTTCAGTGCTAATGTGTGTGAAGGGACATTTTGTCTACTTTCGACACGCCTTTCATATTCATCAATCAACTTGCCTTCTACGTAATCTCGTGTTAACTGACTTTCTTCTTTATTTTCTAGACTTGTTATGAGGATAGCATATGAACTGGGTATGGAACACAGTAATATTGCAACCAAATGAGTTTCTTTAATGGGTTCATCCATGTTGCTTAAACGCTCCGACCATTAAAGAATTTTTTTAATATGACCTTGCTTACTTGTAGTTTCACTATACTGTATCTAATATAACTTCCGTAGTAAGAACAGATTACTCGACAGATTTGCCCGTTCGTGTAAAC
Organism: Macrothele yani; assembly: GCA_039090855.1. Lineage (NCBI taxonomy): Eukaryota > Metazoa > Arthropoda > Arachnida > Araneae > Macrothelidae > Macrothele > Macrothele yani. Next base: position 89,093 of record JAYWMT010000158.1, read on the forward strand.
GTTTGAGAGTGCCCCACGTCGTTCTTGCTGTCTTAGTATGAAGTACATGTACGATTTCACAATCTGATATGTGAAGACATATTAATGCTCTAGCGCTTTGGTCTCGTTTAACAAAGTCATCCAACTTATTTGCGTACTTGTCAAATACTACGTCATATGAATGTTCTCTAATTAGAAGCATTTCCATACAAAACTTCCAATTCGCGTAGTTACTTTGTTTTACTTTTTCGAAACGAATTTCCTGTTTGTAACTAGCCATTCTGTGGAGGTAACTTTGATTACTTTGTCAAGTCTTATTCAGAGATTAACCTTCAGTCTCATAATCTATTTTGTTGTTGTTTGAAGGGCGCAATTGTTTATAGCAATCAAAGAATACTGACTAAGTAAATTTTGACACAAGCCGCTAAATATGACGACGCATTAATGAGAACAAAAATTAGTTTTATCTGAAGCTTCAATGAATATAACATACATAAGTTGACCTAAGCTATAGACTTCTGTTGCCATGTTGTAACTATCAAAATAAGAATGACGTGCAATTGAACTGACTGATAAAACATATTATACAACACTCTATTAGAAAGACTGCGAAGTCAACTTTGTTGATAAAATACTTTAGGCTTACTGTTCTTAGAGACATCGGGAAGACAGTCAGTTGTCACCTTGATCAGGAAAATATCCGCTAGAAACTTTAGCTGGATCCGTCGTCATAAGCCAAAAGGGGCTTCATAATTCCATCAAACTCCGAAGACATCAGACTTTGTCGACATCTGACTCGGGCTCTCCAGGTCGTACTGCATAGTTCATACACCGAGATATTTACCCTGGCTATATTCCCGGGTAAATTGATCCTTTATCCGAAGACAGATTGTCTTCATAGCGGCTTGATGAGGATTTGTGACGTGCTACGACAAGGTCGCTGCTTTGCATGATTGTGAAGATTTTTTTAAGCTGGCTTTGAAGTACTTCAGAAATTCACTATTTCCCACACTTAGTACCAAACATTTCCAATGTGAAACACCAAGTGGAATCACACCAGTTGGAAATATGACATATTTAACAACAGGGCCACTTAGACGTTTCAAACTGAAAAAAAGTTTTAACTTTTTTACTTCCCGAATTATTATTATTTTTTTTTTGATTGGAGGTTTAACGACCACCGTGAGCAACTCAATGGGCTATAAGCAGTCGCCCGTCCCTAATTTAGGGTCACTGGTTCCAGGGAAGGGAGAGAGCCAGTGCCGTAAGACACACACAACATCCATGCCTCACCGGGATTCGAACCCGGACCCCTTACAGACGAATGATCAGAGGCCATCGCTTAGACCACTGAGCCACCGGGGCGGCTCCCGAATTATCACCATCAGTGAATGCGGTGCGTTGTAGCAGCAGCATATCGAAACTGGGCAAATTGTATATTTTTTTAAACTCAGAGACAACGACAGGAGTTTTCGAACACTTAATAGAGTAGTCAGTTGAATCTTGTTTTTTAAGGATTCCTATGTTGGATTTATTCAATACAAAACTGAAAGTTTTTTCATTTAAAGTTTAACCTATGGGACTGATAACACATTTATTAGCAACTGTGTTTTAAAATTTAAGTAATATATGTTATATAATACAATGTATGACACTGAAATTTACGGTCAAACCTTGCCGTGCAATTCATGTATGGTTGCAACCCTTGCACGGGCATTATGGAGCCGAGCGTTTTCATGCTGAGGCAAGATACCAGTACTCAGATGTCAACGTGGTTTGCATTTGATACCAGGTGGAAGATGATTCCTGATAAGACCTGCATACGTGTAACTGATTAAAGTGTTCCACTAGGCATGTAGTGTTCCAAACGTACGTCTCGTTCATTCGAAAAAATGTCAGCACAACCTTCTTTTCAGTTTGCTGCGTGAGGAACCACTTCTCTTTTGGTGAGGAGGGATTGCGCCATTTCCTGCTCGCTCTCTTTTCTCTTTTTGGATGATGATAGTAAACCCTAGCTTCATCCCCAGATATAATTCTTTGTAGAAAGCCATCACCTTGTGCTTCAGAACGCACCAAAAATTCTTTGAAAAGCATTAGCACGTCGTTGTCTCAATTCTGGAATCAGCTGGAGTGGGACCCACCTTGCGGACACTTTGTTGAACTGGATCAGATCATGGATGATGTATTACGCTGAACCATGACTGATGTTCAAAAGTGCGGTTATTTTATCCACCGTCACTCGGGGATTTTCCTGCACAATACCTTCAACTCCTGAAATGGACTGCAGTGTCACTCACGTGATCCAGGAGAAACTGAACAGCACTCACGCAATATAGAAACATTCTAATTCATTCGTACAATTGCTGGAGTGACATACATGCATGACCATACTGTAGCTTCATTCGACAATGGCCTTCAGTGTGCTTCACGCCTTCACTAGTGAAAACCCTGACGACAAAAGTTGTTGCTCTTTGGTGCTTTTCCCACGTGGAATGGCATTCCTGACATTCCTCCTGCGACGTCACTAAGCTTGTCTGCTCTGTGCTGCAGCCTCTAAAGAAATATTTTAGTCATTGATAACAATATTGTCAGGTTACAGGAAATGTCACTCTATTCTTAAAATCATCTCACTTTAAAGTTTTATTTCACTCATTTAATATTTCTCCAAGTGGTAAATGAAATCCTATTAGCGAGCAAATGTACATTAGTAATGCTATGAGATTTCAATTCTGTTTTTGACAAAAATTTCACAGCTACTGATTTCAGCATGGTTCTGGCAGCACGTGAGGCCAAGCAATATAGGAAAATACATGATATCCATAAATGTGTCAAATCTTTGATGTAATAATCCTCACATAGGATATACAAATAAAGTCATCTTTAATCCTAAAACGGAAGAAGGTACCAATCGGTGATATCTACGGACTGCCGCTAAATGTGGCTGTCGAGCAGTTCGATCGAGTGCCTACATGCACCAATACCTTTCCGGCTACGGCTGTTAAAATTGTGACCGTCACATTCGGTCGCCAGTGGTTGTGTCCCGATTTGATTCCGGCGTAATGCGAAGGAGGGACATAGCAGCAGGTCGTTCTTATCATGAAGCATATACGACGTGTGATAGAAGTATAGTATATTGAGATAATAATAAGCACGTGTTCTCACTTCTAACATATGCTTTCGTAACTGCATTTACTCAGGTGAAGTGTCTACATTCTAGTGTCAGGACTACAAAATTAAGCTACACGAAGCCAATGTGCGGTGTAATACATATTTCATCTCTCACTTGACTGTTTCTCTAGTATGCTCATGTGCATAGCCCATCCGTCACACATGCCCACCGATTTGCATAACGCTAAAACAAATACTTCCTGTGACGTGCAGTTTACATCTATTATTACAAACGTTCGAAACCTAACATTTTTCCTGTGTTACATGATTGAAATGCGAACACTAAACTTTGTGGAATTCCTATTTTTTAAGAGGATATATTTGAAGACAAAAAAAAATGTTCTTAAGTATTTGTGAATCCAGTACACCCATCAAAAATGTAAAGGAAACATAAATGAAATTAAAGAAAAATTGTTTATGTACCAAAAAGTACCTCTATTTTTTGCACTTGAAAGTATTCATGAAGTGTTTCCAGAAATATGCAGACATGTGTATATCTAGAAACACCTTTGTTTCTAGATATACATGTGCTTTCTTTCGATTGCAGGCATGTTGCTTTACCGCGGACATGTCTCGCACACACATTGTTTATAATTACTTATTTTGCTTACCAAAACTGCTGAACTAATATCTTGAGCGTCTTGATATTATTTTGTATTTATTAGTTAACAAATTTCAAACATATTTATTCCATGATACATTTGATTGAAATCATGAATTTTAGAAAATTGCAACCTTATAATTTACAGTATTTTAATATTAAAAAGAAATTACATTAATTTTTAATTTCTGCTCAAGTACCTTTACATAAGTCTCTTCGTCTCTTAATATTCACCTTTAGTTAGGCTTCGGAACTGCTGAATGTGTGACTGGTCCATTGCAATAGGATTACAGTCATGTGATTAAAAAACATCTCTCCGAAAATTTAGTTATACTTATTTAATATTTGAACATTTTCAGGTAATAAACTGAAATAATTATTTCAACTAAAGCATTGAACCTCTAACTAAACTTATATATTTCCACAAAAGATATATTTAATTTCACTATCTAACAATTTCTTATCTGCTGCAATAATGAGATGAAGTTACACAAATGCCGCCCCGGTGGCGCAGTGGTCTAAGGCGTTGGCCTCTGGTCATTCGTCCGTAAGGGGTCCGGGTTCGAATCCCGGTCAGGCATGGATGTTGTGTTTGTCTTACGGCACTGGCTCTCTCCCTTTCCTGGAACCAGTGACCTTAAATTCGGGACGGGCGACTGCTTATAGCCCATTGAGTCACTCACGGTGGTCGTTAAACCTCAAAAAAAAAAAAAAAAAAAGTTACACAAAACACGCTTAAAATAATAGGGCCTATACAGGTGTTGACATCGAAATTTATACTTTTGTGATTAAGCTAACAAAGCAGTGAGCAAGGATCTCGCTCCCCCTCTCCCTCTCTTCGAAATTAGCGAGAAGTATATCCCCTAATTAGATAAATTTCGCTTCCGGTATATTTCATGACACGTGAAATTAAAGCTCATGTGTTTGTAAACAAGAATGGGAAAAATGTTTTGCACTGTGCAACTATGTCTTTCAAATCAAGCACGAAAACATTAAGTGTTAAGGAATTGCAACATAAAGAATAAAAAACTACTTCAATGGAAAATAATGCGATGTGTTTTCTTTTGGGAATAAAATTTCAAAATATCTTCGCTTAGCAATCCATAAAATCATTTTTATTGGAACCTATGCGCGTCATCGATTTTTTTGTTTCATAAATGCTTTAATTTTGTTATTTCGGATTGGTAAGTTTGCTTGTTTCTTAAGAATCAAAAAGCAGTGCTAGGGTATGTGTTTCAAAAAACAAAGCTAGAGGAAAATATCTTAAGTGCGGTTAGCTAGCGTCTTTCCTCACAGATAAACTGCTGTTACAGATTAAAAACCAAAGAAGTTGTTTCTTAAGCATCAAAGGATGACCGGGCAAAAATACCATAATACAGCTGAATCCAATGAGGTGACACCGGTCCTGGTAAACCTCCTTTAAGTATAATAGGTAGAAAATATGGCTGCAGTTTCCTGGTGGCCATTACTTTCAGATGGAATGTTCTTACTACGTTGCGCCATCAAATATCCACACCTACCTAACCGTAAATGGTTTTCAATCGATAATAGTTATCGGTGTGGCCCAAATTGAAACTCTCAAATTTAGGTATATAAGCTGCGTAAGATAAGTTTTTGAAAAACGTCTCCCTGAGAAACTTTTCAATATCGTTGCATTACGTGAACTGTTGTAAAAAACATCTTACATAAAATATAATGGAGAAGAATGACCTCGTAAACTGTCCAAAGATACAAGAAAATTGTTTAACTTACAATACGACACTTCATGGAGTAGCATCATTAAAACACAGGGCATTAATATATATAAAATGAAAGAGCAAAATTGCACAGTAGCCACTGTATTAAGAAGTAGAACAAATTAATTATTTCTGGACCCAATAAGCAAACTTAAAAAATATTCAAATTACTATCAACTATGCTGAAGATTCATGAGCGAAACCTTAAGTTAAGATCCATAAATGAAAATAAGAGTTCATTATTTACCTCAAACTGAATAGTAATAACCATTGTAGATTAATATGTAATAAAACAATTCACAATAATATGTTTGTGTTATAGGTCTCCTGAAGTTCAATACTTTCCAGCAGATTCCAGAGCACCGGTCTAAGCAAGAAAATGCATTAAATTAACTTTAGAATCAATATTTCTTTAACAGATTATAACAAAGACCCACATGTACGTAATAAGAATTGAAACATTATAATGATGGCAAAATCCACGAAATGTTCAATCCTGGGTTGGTAAGACTTAGGAAATCCTCCAGATGAAACGGAGGAGAAACCAGATCAAACCATTGTTGTTGTTTTTCTGTTTGTTTTTTGTGGTTGTAAAAGAAGTCTACGTTATCTTACCGTCACCTCCACATGCGTGGGATTATATATCCCACAATCCGCTGCTCACTGAAGAATGATAACCCAATTTTTTTTTTCTGTAATTATTTCACAAATAGAAAAGAACATTTCAAAATCACGTCCTTACCAAACCAGTGACTTGACATACTAATAACTGTCTAACAGGCTAATTTTAAACATCCTCGTTTGGTAAATTATGTAGGTACTAAGTGCCTTTTTTAGGAATAATAAACACAAGGATATGCTCATTAAGAAATTGTCATTTTTAGAATTTTAATTGCAACCATTTCGGAGTTACAAGATGATTCGTTAAGAAGAAGGAGGTCATTTGTTTAGCGTCCTCTTGTGTGAACCAGCTACGTTTGTACTTAAGGTAAAGTGGTGTTCTGATTAATAATTTACGATACAAAGCAACAGTATATAAATAGTGAAAAATCCAGAAATGTACAGTTAAATACTACGCAAAATATATGGAAATGCGTTGCCATACTTAGATTTAGCTTACTTTTGTAAAAAAATACCTATGTAAATGGTAGGCTTTGTTATAGGCCATGATTAGAATATTGCGATGAGTATGTGTGATAAATTTAAAACACGTTGAATCAATTCTTAACCTGAATGACTATATTAATTATTATTTTATTAGGCACATGTTTCTAGATCAGGAATTTAACCTCAATATTGATTATTTCTTCCCGTATATGATAATCGTTACTACAAATGTGGAGAACTCAGGTGAAATGGTGGCTCATACTTACCGTAATAAAAATTTATTGCAGATTAGAATCACGTTATTACCACAGAGGCATAGAATGTACTTAATAATTTAACTCGTTCCTCTCTGGTCGCAAGTTGTACAATTTACTTTTAACACTTTTGACCCAGATCACGTGACATTTCCTTTTCTGATGTTGGAGCCATAAATTGTGACGTATTTTGCAGTCTACCTGTATGTAAGATCGATGATTCAGTTCCACCAAAATATGGTGTTACCTATGTTAATAAGTACTGCCTTCTGTGAATATTTCCCTTAAAACTTGTAACATAATTGTCAACTAAGACAGAGGGAAAGTGTTTGATTTGTGAGAAGTATTTGGACTTTACAAATGAAAAATTAAATCAATTTACGAATTCAAATGAAATGTTCTGTTTATGAACTAGAACAATTTTTTTCTGAGAATAAATGTATCCACTTGTCATACCAAAGCGTAATTATATTTAATATCTTGCTACTTTCGTTCATATTCCTTAGTCTAAGTGTTTGATTAAAGAAAATACTTAGGAATATGAAAACAGAGGGATATTTAAAAAAATCGTGTAATGGTGCATAGCAAAAAAAAAGACATTTTTTGAAAGAAATGTAGTGTTTTTCACGTAGTGTTTTTTACCGGAGTAATTATACCGTTTCTTACCGTTCCTTGTATTCTGTCTATTTCTGCATGTAACATCCATTACACATTTGTTATTAACCTTCTCAATTTCCCTGTTATTTAAGTAGACGGGTTTGTGCATATGTTACATGCCCTATATAACCATTCTGTAAACACAAAAAGTTTGTACTCTTTTGGGAAGTATGAATCAGGAGACGCAGGGTTCGACACAGCGACTTAGATGTAGACGTTTAAAATAAACGTCAAAATCCTTTAAAATGATTCCTTTTAAACGCGACGTCAAGATAATTTATCGTTCCATTCGTTTCAATCTCTGTAGTGAACTTTATCGTACTGTTTTGGTTGTTTATCTTGCACATTAAATAATTTAACTCGCTTACTCCATGATCAAAGTTTAAGAGGGAAATACATGATGAGATTTGATTTCTAAACATGTGACCAATGCGGGGATGGCGGGGGCGGCGGTGTGTCAAGGTTCTGTTGCATTAATTTCTAAATTTCACGGAGTGCTTTCACAATATTTTCTAAATTTCTCGAACTTCGGAAGTATTACTTTAGTATATAATATATACAATATTTCTGCAGAAAAAAAAACGCATCACGGAGATCCAAGAGGAAGATAAAAAAATATTTTAGATTTAATAAGTTAATGATTTTTTCTGTAGGTGGAACCCTAGAAAATTTTAAAAGGAAATTATCTAAACGGATAGGGGAACAGTAATGACATGACCAGATTTGGCACAAAGAGTAGAGGGTAAAATAGAAAAAAAGGGATATTTGAGCTAAGCCATGTATGTTTTCAAATGGATTTGTGAGATATCAGTGCATAGCAAAACATCACTTCCCACGAGTCTCAGAAATATATATTCCATTAAGTCTGAAGTAAAACAGTGCAAAATGAGAGAAAATGTTGGTCGTTTTCTGTACTACAAGAAATATAGCCATTGGGAAAGGGAAAAAGTGTTACAAAATTGTACTGTATGTACAGTAAATCCATATTTATTAGATTTTTAGGAATAGAAATCATTCTTCAGAAGAGATACAAAGTATTATGAATATATGGAACGTTTGAAGAAAGGTTATCACCCTCCCAGCTCTTTAAAGATAAAACAATCAGCATGTCCTAATTTGTTGGAGTTTATAGCCAAAGAATAGGTTTAGACACCGTTATCCATGACCCATTGGACTTTTTTGCTTCGTTTGAGTGGTGAGAATTTCAATTACGTTGAACTTTGGAATTCAGATCCGACCAACAGTAGTCATGTCAGAAAACTTAAAGTTCTAGCAAAAACGAGCATGTTGCGACTATAATCTAACAACAAGTACTTCCATGCAGACAGAAAAAAGCCCATGGAAAGGAACAGATGTCCTTATTTGTTGCAGAGTGTACAATACCCAGAACCAAATGGTAAACATTTTGACCGTTGACTAGGGCCGGTAACTTGGATCTCTCCAGCTGGATTCTTTACCACTCTTCTCTTACTCTGGAGGTGCGGTTACTCCTAAATATTTATTGACTGTCTCCAAATCCTTCCCATTATTATTTCAGATCAATTTAACTTATTTAAATCACCTAACATCCAATTTTTCCAAGTTCACACTATGTTAGGGTCAGGCACTTCCTTATAAAAACTTCTGAAATTAATTCCTAAATATTACTTTGCCTAATAAATTATTTCTTAAAAAAATAATTTAATTTCATTCTTTTTCAAATTATGATATTTTCCCTAGAGGACACGCAGATTAAACTTAACATAGCATCAATCGTAACCTCAAATATATCGTAGTATTATATTTTTCAGTAATTTATGCAAAATTAATATTTTGTGTAATAAAGAATAGCTGCAATCTCAAATTAATGGTATTGCACCACGAAATTCCAGTACCACTTTGGAAAGCAAAGCAAATGGATCCTATTATGCTCACTATGTCTAACAAATTGTTTTCTACAGCAATTTGCTTTCCATATGATTCTCAGAGCTATTTATCCATAATGTACGGCTTGTGATAGGAACCCGAACGATCAGTTAAAATAGAAACATTTCATGTTTTATTTAAATAAAAAGAAGAATGTTTCTGGCACGCATCGTGCAACAATTCTTCACGGTCCACCAGGTGTCACTGCTGCCGTGGCCTGCCTGTTCTCCCGATATGTCGCCCATCGAACACGTCTGTTAGCCGATCGGCAACCGAGTGGCCCGGCAAACACCACCCGCGGCTTCGCCTGATGAGCTGTGGCAACGTGTGGAAGCAGCCTAGACCGACATACCCCAAGCCCACATCCAAAGCCTCTTTTGTTCGATGCTGCGGCGTGTAGCGGCCGTTATTGCCAGCCGTGGGGGCCACACGAACTATTGATGTCTGCGTGTTCCGCAAGTCACACGGGCCTGTAAGCTCAATCGTTTCATCTTTGTATCTGTTGTTATGTGTCCAGTAAATCTGGCTTTGCTATCTCGTGTCCTTCTTGGTGTTGCATTTTAGGTGGCCAGCAGTGTAGTTGTGTGAATTCATGACTGTGCTGACATATACATGTTTTATTGAAATTAAATCAAAACATTTGATTTTTGGTGTACAGGATGCCACATCCAAAATTATATAAATACACAGATTTTTCATAACTTCGTCAACAGCTTTACATTTTCAATTACAAATCCTTTTATAGTGGCCTTCGGTTAAAACTCGTCACCAAATATTTAGTTTTCAACAATTTTGTTAAAATTAATGAACATGCATTTAGTGGGAAAGTCCCTGCGTCATTCCTGTATAAACTGACGTCAAAAAAAGAGATTCCTCCACTACTGAGAAATTTTTTTAGTATAATCTGAAATTCAAGTCATTTCTCGAGATGCGAAAAACTATTTTGTTTAATGAAAGAGCATTGCATGATCTCGGGGTTGATTATGAATGTCTGATCTGTTGCAAATTAGTTTAGGCCAATTGTTACAATTTCCCATGATTTCTACCCTTGAAAACTTTCCTTTTTTATTGTGTATTCTAAACTTACTAACAGAAATCGCTCCTTGAATATTTCACAGTTGGAGACAAATTTTCCGGAAAAGTTTTTGCTAAAGGTTAAGCAATACGATCTAATGATAATTGTTGTTTGCATATTTTGTAAAATATTGGCGTCTACTCTTTTATCTCAGATAGATAACTAACTTACTAGGAAAATCCAAGTAACTGTAGGGTCACACATTTACAGGATATGAAGGGTAAATTGCTGACGCAACAGTCGAGAAATTTAAAATAGATTTTTCCCTGATGCTTTTCGAAAATACATTAAAATTGTGGATTAGAGAGAAATTATTGTAGACTGTGAGTAAAAAGAAAAAAACAGTGAAATGTAAAATGTAGTTTACAATAGTTATTGGACTGAAAATACTTTGGATGACAGAGCAATTCATTTATCCATGACCATGATTTTTTAATGACATCAAGGAAGATATTACAAAAGTTTATGTATCCGATGGATTCCACACGTTTTAAACTGAAATATTATTAAATTAACCTGACTTTCTACATGCAAGTATTTTTGCATTTTTTTCTGTGGAATGTGATTTGCAAGGGTGGGCATGGCTCTGTAGACACATACACTGAAGTGCCAGAAAAACTGGTACAGACGAGCTTATGCAAAACACATAGCAACGTCACCTATGCGCGTACTCGGTTGCGTCCGCCAGTGCATATATACAGCGATAGACATCCTTGGCAGCTGTCAGAGCTGTTTTCGGCATGAGAATGACAATTAATAACGATTTAAGCGATTTTCAAGGCGGTGTCATAGTTGGCGCTCGTGAGATGGGCCATAGTATTTCGGAGGTAGAAACGAAGTTTGGATTTTAACGAACGACCATTGCAAGGGTGTACCGTAACTACAAGAATTCCGGCAAAACCTACAACCTACGATACCAGTGTGGCAGTAAAATGACACTGGGTGAGCTTGACCATCGTCGGCTGTCAAGAATCATTTCACGCGATAGGCGTGCAACTCTCTCGCAGGGATCATCGGAATTCTATGCTGGAGCCTCAACAAGCATCAGCGTCCGGACTGTGCAACGAACCCTGGACAATATGGGCTTCGGGAGCCGTCGCCCAACTCGAGTCCCTTTGATGGGTGCACGGCACAGGATTATGCACCAGCTTGGGCACGGCAACAACGCCACTGGACACTTGATGACTGAAAACAAGTAGCCTGGTCTGACGAATCGCGTTTTCAACTGTATCGGGCAGATGGAAGGATTCGTGTGTGGCGTAAACCCCATGAAACCATGGATCCCGCCTGTCAACAGGGCTCGTGGGGGGTCCGAAATAGTATGGGGTGTGTTTAGCTGGACTTCACTGGGAACCCTGGTACTTCTACAAACGTCTGGGACCTGCGAACGCTATGTGCGCATCCTTTCTGACGAGGTACACACGTTCATGTCCTGCTTTCTAGCTGATGGGTTGGGCCTGTTCTAACAGAACAATGCTCCTCCACACAAGTGTCGGGACGCCACATTATATTTAGAGGAGCATTAATCTGTGTTAGGGGTGTAGCCATTCCCACCCAAATCCCCAGATCTGAACGTGATAGAGCACATTTGGGATGCCATGCAACGCGCTATCGAACACAGGAATCCGAGACCTCGGAATGCACCCGAATAGTGGAACGCTCTACAGGAAGTATGGTGTGTATTGCCTACAGCATATTTCCAGAAGCTAGTGGAGTCCATGCCCCGTCGTATTTCTGCAGCTCTGCGCTCTCTTTGGGGACCTACCAAATATTAGACTGGTGTACCAGTTTTTCTGGCACTTCAGTGTAAATTTGCCACACAGTTTTTGAGGGTACGGAGGACTCAGAAAACGTTCACACACACACTTTGTATGCCTTTCTCTTCTTTTAATTGTGCTTCTAAGTGAATGTAAACATTAAATGCAATCTTATAGACCTCAGCCACGGGTGTGAAAATTTTGTTGTCTTATTCTCTTATGCAAATGACATTATTTTCGCACTGATTCTCTCCCCAAACATTTATACACAAGATTAATGAAATATAACATTTTTTATTACTTTAAGAAATACGTGATTCTCTTTTTCCTATGTGAGAAACATAGAAACTTATCGATCATTTCATATTTCAGTGAAAAACTTACAGTCCTCTGTAACCGATGGTTTCTATAAAAGAACACAGCACAATATCATATGTGTACCACTATTATAATGTCTATTGAAAGAAGATTTAAACACACTTAAAACGGGTTTAAGGTGTTGGTCTTTGCAAGAACTCCAGGTAAATTATGTAGACAGTGAGTTGTGTACCCTAAGGTATGTTTGACTTGTTTCATTTTTTTATTGTTTTTTTTGAGGGGGGGGATGTGCTGGACTCCACGTGTACCAATGTCTTCAACAACAGTTAAGGTTCCTTACCGAGGAAAACGTTTGCGCCCAATAACGCTATTAAATTCTCACCTATTTCCCTAAAGTAACCCCGCCGCTCTTTTATTCTTATAATCTGTTGAAGACGACAAAAACTTGCCGAGTGCCGAGCAGCTGGACAAATACGAAGTGGTAAGGAAGAAGCTAATTAAATTTGTGTTGGTAACGCTACCAATATTCATCTAATGCAGCACTACACATGCAAAATTTTGAATTTTAAGGATGCTGTCTCAAACTTTGTAGAGTTGCACAGTATATTCAGTTAAACATGTCAAATAATTACATAGGAGTATGGATATTTCACATGCAATTTTCTTTCGACCAAACGTTTCTGTAAGAAGCCGTACATAATTCCGTGATGTGGCCGTGATTTTTTACTTGTTTTAGAATCGCCCGTCTTCTCCTTTTCACATTTTGTTCGATTTGTTGACACCCCTTCCCCTAAAAAGTACGTCCTATTTCCTGCAACCCCCTTTATTTTTGACGACTGCTGTAAGAAGTCCGTTGAGAAACCGAAGAAAACAAAATTAGTTAAAGGAATCTTCCAGATATTTACACGTTTGCTTCACGAAATATGTATTAAATATTTAAGCATTAATTTATTCCCAAATGCTACCCGAACGTTATCATTCTGAATTAAAGATCTACAAGTGAATGCACGCATTCAATGTTTCAACACTCCCGATTATACCATCTACAAAACACGATAGATTTGGTAATACAAATACCAGAATTTAGTATTAATATTCTGATTTAGATAACTATCATCAGAAATCTGAAATATGTCATACCTTTGCCGAACTATTAAAAGAAGAAGAAAATAGAAAACAAAACGTAGAAATACCATCCACTATATTTTTGCCGCTGGATGTCCCATTTACTAAACCTCACTCACCCCTATGTCACATTTTGTCGGGTTGTAATGATCCCCCCTCCCCCTGTAATCTTGGACGTACTTTATGGAAGATTCCTAATGCGAACTTACGTTCGCATGTTACCTATTACGTCATCCAACATTTGAGCACATAAAAACTTTCTACTGCATAATGAATACTAATTTTAAAATTAAAAATTCTGAAAACACCATAGTCAATTAATAAAAACGCACTTAGCTTGAATATGCGTACAAAAGGTCCCATTTATTTTGTGTAAATGGACGCATAGAGAAAACAAGTTTTTGCCTTGAAAACGTCGCACATGCGCAAAAAAATGTTCGGGATTTATTGCTATGTTTCGTTTCACACCTATTAAACCGGATGTTAATATTATCTGAAAGCCTTGTGCTAATTTAATGGAACAAGTGTTGGTTATATTGTAGATATCAAGATGTAGAAAGAAACATCTTTGGCGCGGAAGTCGCTATCAAATCGATTATGAACAGTTTAGGAACAATAATTGCGGACTACCTGTTGAAGGTATTGACACTTAGTTCCATGAAATCTTCAAAAATATAACCAGTGGATTTATTTTACACAACAGAGCTCCAGAACGAGCAGGATTTAAGGAAACGGCAGAGCAGTGAACTAGCTGCCGAAATAGACAGCAATGGAATTAAAGAAACGGCAGAGCAATGAACTAGCTACCAAAATAAACAGTAATGGATTCGCATATTTAGTGGGAAACCACTCAATACGTGCAACTGATGGTATGGAAATGAAACTAAATACTACATGTAATTTTGTATGCGAATGCAGCCGATTTGATGACATTGTGACATTTTTGGCAGAATTCACGAACTTATGCTGTAATCTACAGCATAATTTCGGAAAGGAGTATAAGCACACCCCTTTCCATGACACATGTGCTGTAAATTAAGAATAGAAATTTGAACGAAGTCTTTAAATCGGAAATAGTGATCTGCGAAGTACAGTGATTAATCAAATCACAGAACTTCGCAAATCATTATTTTCCGAATTAAAGACTTCGTTCAAATTTCTATTCTTAATTTACAGCACATGTGCCATGGAAAGGAGTATGCTTATATAGTAGCTGGTGGAACTCACGTATCTCTGTTTTTATAAACAACAAATTAATTCGCACGCACAACAAGTAAAATTTGACCATATCTGAAATTATTACTGGACACGGGACTAAACTTGATTTTGATCAAAAACTAAGCAAATGAAACTGTCTTCCGTCTGAAACTTAACATAAATATGCTACGCTTATTAAGGGCGAAATTCATATATAATGTTATTCAAAGCTTTTTAGTACATAGAATTTATCAAAATTTCCGACCCCATTGTCCATTAATGTCTTAAAGCGTTTTCGGAACAACTGTATTATGATCAGCAATTTTATGAAAATAATATGTTCTGCTGTTTTCACTAAATGCAGCACCAAACAATACTTGTTTTTCTTAAGAGTAAGTTATACATATTCTAGCAGTGTAGCTGGGCGAAATGTAAACTTACTTAAAGGTGAGCTGCTAAAAACATGAAACACAGAAGGAATTACGAAATGATCAAATGTAGAGGATTTTAGAAAGGGAGTGTCTAACCCCAAGCCTTAAACAACCCTTAGAAATAGGAAGCTAGGAGATTTAGGCTAGATTGCCCGATAGGAAAGTGACACGGAAGCGAAGTAGGAAGACGCCGCACAGTGGTCCGGATAGGAAAAAAGGCGGACAAAAATATTTGTACGTCTTAAACGAAAGAAACTGTAGTGGGATAACTAAATATTCACTTATTTGTGTTTTAATGAATTATAATTACTCACAGTACTGTAAGAAGGGTCCAGATATCCAGTCGGTCATTCGTCTTCTGAAGCCGATGTTTCACATTCGTCGTCTTCTTCCCCCTCCTCCTCTTCATCGGATATTACCAATAGATCTAGCACTTCCGAAGGTAGTTTTATTTGTTTTTTCTTTGGTAGTCCTCCCAAGCTGGAAATTAATGTGTCAGAAGTCAACATTAACCTGTGAAAGAGATCCAAATTGTTGTCTTGTCGTGAAATTTTTCGGATAAAGCTTTCTCGAAATTTTCTCACATCTTTGTTTCTACACTCAATGGCTTCTTCTGAAAGCTCTCCAATCGGTAAAATCGCTGCCTGCACAATTACGGATCCACGAACAAGAATTCCATGTACCGTGGGTGGCATATAGTACCAGGGATACAATCTCACGAACAACTGTGCTATTTCCATGCAGTACATATTGAATTTCGTTGCATTTATTTCGTGGCGGCATGAAATTGCTGTCAAAATATTTTCAAAACGAGAAATCAAATTTTGGTCTACTCCAGTCACTTCGGAACTTATTTCGGTATTTGTGAAGAATTTTCTGGCGGTATTGCCGTCATTCGTGTTTCCATAGCCTGGTTTTGGACATCTACAATAAGTTCTAGTCTATTCCTGAAGGAATCTTGGACTATTCTTTTCCTTTTTTCCAGAAGCTCGCGGGTTCCATCTTTCTTACTCGCTTTCCATTTCTTAAAATCTAATCGGTAAGAGATATGCAGAATACACTAAAAAAAGCGTATATGGGCATGAAGAATAGACAGTCCAAACTCAAAGGAAGAGGTATCCTCTGGCACTTGTGTAACGTAATCTAACTTGTTCAGGTCCGACACTTTCGCGCCACATATGTAACATTTCATGCTTGATCACTGGGTCAGAGCATTACATATTTTCCCATTAATCATTGACAATATTAGAGAATACTGTACTGTAACATTGTCACTTCTTAATGGCTGTAAATTTTTAATTTGTTCGTTCCTGTATTCTCTTTCTGCTTGGGTAACTGCAGGGGTTTCATGAAGCCACTGGAGACGAATAGGCCTACAAAAACGGGTTGATGATGGTCGTTCATTTTTCCATACGGAATCTTCCGTTTCACTGTCAACCTTTCGTAAGGGAACGATAGATGTCATATTGGAAATGACCAGCGCTACCGTCGAAACCCCATTTACAATGTAAAATATAAATTATTTCGTTGTTAGACGCCTCACTTTCAGGTAGAAATGACAAAATTCGGGCAGTATGGTCCAATAAATTCTGAACTTTCACTTCACATGCTCTCTCACTAACACTTATATTGTGCGGATAAGTTGCGTCTTTTGCTTTCAGAATTGCATAATAACTTGGATATAAGTCATGATTGTGAGTAATTGCCATTTTTCTAATAGACATATACTGATGTTTTGATAAATATGTACTTACTATCATAGATAACGCGTCTTCTTCTTAGAGCTTCGTGGCTTGTTTTCTTTTCTTCAAGCATGAGTCACGAACTTGTTTACCTCTGGTAGGTGTTGTTGTGGTCACTTCTTTTAATAATTTTGCTGCATTTTCATCAATTGCAGCCCTCAAATTCATCACTGTGGCATATGAAAGCTCCGCAGCACCCACATTCTCCCTCAGATTTTGAATTTTCCACCTCTTACTTCTTTCACTTAATTGCTGAAATACTTTCGAAGGACGTCCACGCTTTTCCTAAGAAGTGGAAGGAAAGTCTGTAAATGTTAATTCAAAATTTCTTGCTGCAACCAGTCTGAATATTCACGAAGAAACATGCTTTCGGTTCGGTGACATGTGTTCCAACGCTGATAGTATTTAAAAAAAAGCTCATTCTTAGTACGCTGTGCAGAGATTTTGTGCTCTGACTGGTCAAATTTAATTCAAATTTGTTCTTCACATATTGCACAACATGTTCTTCTTGTAGCACACTGGTCTCATTATTCTTTTCTTTCATTTTCTCGTAAAGTTCTCGGCGACTAACATGTAAATTCATTTTTCACACACTATATTGTCACACACTATTCACTAACCTGATACAAACAACAGCTCTCTGGAAACTGAAGAAATCAAGGGTCTGTGGTTTACCACCGACAAGCCACCCCTTGAGTAAACAAACATAAATTTCAGGAAGTGCTCAGCGCTCGCGAGTTGTATAGCGGGAGAACACCTTCCCGATGTCAGCAGCTGGCTGCTCATAAATAACAGGGAAGCTTCACAAACAAAAGGTCATAGTTCACAGCATTGCAAGGTATTGCAGATGAAACCTTCAGTGATAGACTTATAAATATCTACCAATATACATTTGTAAGTTTCGCGGTGGACATGTTTGGCTACTTTTTTAAAACTCTAAAAACATTTTTTTTTCGCAAAATACAGGCATTCAAATTTGTATTTTGTATCAGTTCTTAGAAACAAAAAACACTAAAAACTGTAATTGTGCCCTATATATAAGACCATAACACATTCACAAAAAATACACTTAGTATTTTATTTTGCATTGTTCAGTCAGAAACAATGTAAGCAACATCAACTACAGAATTGCAAAATTAATCAAGAAAGAGTTACAGCACTTTTGAACTTAAGTATTGACCAGAACCATTGGAATATACTTTCAAAATCACTTAGTCCTATCAGAATGACTACTGAGGATTATTATTAAGCGAATTATGTGTTTAAAATATGAAGTTCGAAAAATTATTTTTGTCCGGGTTTTTAGCGATTCGGACCAGTGTGCGCCGTTATTTATTACCAGGGGGCCAGTATCTGGGGTCTGATAGCTTAGCATGCCCATCCGACATACGGCGGATATTTAGTGGATCGAGTGTTCTTACCTGGCTGGGATCGAACCTGAGGTCCTTTCCGTGGCAGTCACGAACTTTGCCCACTAGGCGACCAACGGGCCAGGGATTTCGAAAACATACCTTTATTGTTTATATACTAAATATTAAGAAACATTTACTGCAAAATACTTTTAAATAAAAATTATGGTTTTGGTTAGAAGCTAAAGGTTACACCACGAGTTATCCCTGAATTTATGTAATTTTGTGTATATGCATGACAAAATGTAAGTAGGTGAAACGGAACTGAGATGTCACGCAAAGTGGAAAATAATTTCGAATAATTGGGAGTAACATACATACCGACGCTTATAGTGACGTTACATGGCCATGATGCTGGTTTGAAAAGAAATATAGGTGCCACATGCACCTTTGGTATTCTATAAAATTGAAATTTTATGTAATATTTTTAGACGAGCACTGTTTTTTAACAACTTTCAACCATTCCCATACATATGCTTTGCTACGGAAGCTAGACAATTTGAAAGCAACCTTTAATTGAATCCATCTTCTTTATACCTTCCTGGTTTTTATATTTTTATTTACAGTTGGTTTAATTTCAATATGTTATTACATCAAAACGAAAGAGTTAAAGATATTTGACTTTCCTGCCTTCAGAAAATATATACAACTTTGGCTCATTTCCGACTTATCTTATCTAAGAGAGTTCATGAAGTTTTTAAGGAAAATATACATTGTATACTCCATATTTTCTATATACTCTCGCAAGTTTCGAGATACACTGCTGGCCACCCAAAATGCAACACCGTAGAAAGACACGAGATAGCAAAGCAAGATTTACTGGACTCATAACAACAGATACAAAGATGAAACGATTGAGCTTACAGGCCCGTTCGACTTGCGTAACACGCAGACATCAATAGTTCGTGTGGCGACCATGGCTGGAAATAACGGCCGCTTCACGCCGCGTCATCGAAGGAAAGAGGCTTTGAATGTGGGCTTGGGGTATGCCGGTCCAGGCTGCTTCCACACGTTGCCACAGTTCATCAGGCGTAGCCGCGAGTGATGCTTGCCAGGGCACTCGGTTGCCGATCAGTGACCAGACGTGTTCAATGGGCGACATATCGGGAGAACAAGCGGGCCACGGCAGCAGTGACACCTGGTGAGCCGTGAAGAATTGTCCTACGATGCGTGCCAGGTGCGAGCAATATTCCAATCACCTTGAAATCCCCGCAGAAAGACCTTTCATGAAACTTGTACTGCACACTTTCCAGCAGTAATTTAAGGTTCTCGTATGTCTCTTTCAAAGTCACAGAATGTGCTACTGGAATGGATGTATGTATGTTAGTGTTGTGTAATAAAACACCTTTTAAACTGGATTTGCTGGCATCTATGAATAACCTCCAGTGTCCTGAATTGTAATTAATATTGAAGTATTTCATGACTGCCGGAATGTCTCGACAATATACCAAACCGCCTTCCTCAGCAACAAACGGAACCAATTCTGCTTCTCGGTGTATGTACCAGGAGAATCTCGTATTAGGACATAGTAAATTCTTTTCCTGAAGTCGTGATCCTAAAAGCCCTGTAAATTCAGATCACGAGCCAAATCATTCAGTTCATGCAGGGTAAATGGCACTGGGGTTTCATCCTCAATGCTGTCCGGTTTGTACATCTCATCACTTGTATCACCGTCTGTATCGGTGTCTGTTGGAGGCTTGATATTGGACGGGGATGGCACAGGGATGGATTAACTATGGAGCACTGGTCTTATGGCAGATGGGATATTGGGATACACAATGTTACGCTTACTGGTTCTGGTATGGCCCACGATATTCACTGTGCAGAAGTAGTAAACGAAACTGTGATTTTTGGCTCACGCCACACCATGGGTACACTGAACGGCATTGATGCCCTTTTTCCACTTTTCCAGTTCCTCAACCCCTCCACACATGCACGGCACACATTCTGAGGCGACCAAAGTTTGTCCTGATCTGCTAGTTTAATGCCGAAGTATTGAAAATAAGCAATTTTTACGAAAGGCGTAATATTTTGCCCCTGTTTTTTTCCTGTCGTATAACAACCACATATGTAGCAAAATATGTCTGGATGATTCACACAACCACGTGAAGCCATTGCTCACGCCACAAAAAAACAACCGAACGGGACCAGTCCCTTCTTTGCACTGACTAGTGTAACACGATCTGCCCCGAATGGCGCCACATGTGACCAATAGAAAGAAGGGAGCAGTGGCGTGAGGTATGAGTCATACTGCCGTGCCAAGATAACATTCTCTCATGTCCCGCCTTTGTGAGTGGCGCAAATCGTGACGTCATCCAGATAAAACAGTTGCATTTCCATTATCAGCTATATATTTATGTTTATCTATTCCTTAAACAATCATTCCGCCCCTCCAGAGAACATTTTCAGACGTTACAAACGTTGCCATATAACAATGTCATTAAAAAAAATAACGTTTTTTTAAATTTACACATTTCCGTCATTTGTGAAAAAACTTGACGTGATAGAGAATTTTGAAGGTCATTTTCGGAATGTGCACAAGAAATTCATTCAGATACATCTATTCATTTCAAAACAACAAAATCTTACATATTAGTGTTATCTGTCTTCAGTACAATTGGAACGGGGTTCCACAATTCTTATTTTTCTCTGATGTCGTGCTTCGTGCAACGTATATATCCTGGTGTGAATGGAGAGAATTGCAACGAACTTCAAGAACACGTTCAAGGGTCAGCCAATGTCTCTCAAAGCCCATATGTCTCCTCGTTTCGGGCAACTCAATCGTCAGAAGAAGTACGTTCCAGGAAAATATGATCTGTCTTCCTTACACTTAGGACGTGGTTCCTCAAATCTCATATTTCTTCTTTAAACTGTCGCGACATGGACACTAATAGGCGCCCACGCAAACGTAAGCTAACAGAATGAAACCAAAACTCCATCGGACACAAAAGAGTTTTAAATTTTATGCAAAGGGAATTGTCTTTCTTCAAAACACTACTTTGATGTATTGATTTGCATCATTGGACACTTTTTCCTTGACAGGTAATCAATGTACTTGATTTATTATGATAGATACAAAGGTTCCAATTATGAGGATACAAAAGTTCTTTAGAATTAATAATTCTGAAGAACTCACGTACCTAATTTTTCTTTTAAGGGGCAAGCGATTTAGTAATGAAACTCGATATATTCAAAAGTTTCGTAGTTTTACCCTTTACATCGACCGAAGGGGTCAGCACGTCTTTACTAATCATGTATTGTTCAGAAAAGGGCAGTGATCTAAGCATAAAAATAGCACACATACTTTTAACATGTGCTCTCTTTTAAAGGTAAAATCTAAATTTGCAAAGGTGGAAGTACATTTCTTTCGGGAATAGCACAATATTGCTGTGTGTCAACTACTGAACATTATTTAATACCTTTCTAAGTCTATTGTTAAGGATTGTAACCATTATTTTGTAATCAACATTTAGTATAGTAATCAGTCTTATTTTATTAAAATATATTTCATTACCATCTTCTTTTTTTAATTTATTTAATAAATCCTTGTTTGAAATCACTTGGAATTTCTTTCTGTAATATTTCGTTATACGTTTGTGCGAAGAAAGCTGCAATTTGTCTTTCAAACCACTTATAAAATTCTGCCATTATGCCATTTGGTCCTGGTGACCTCTGATTCTTTTGTTTTTTAATGGCAATCTGTACTTCACTTACTTTTATTTCATTTTCAAACATAATATTTTCCTCTTCTACAACTTGCAGGACGTTTACAAAGTTCGTTAGGTTGTGAACTTCAACGTTTTGTTTCTCTCATGAATTTTGAAAAAATCTGTTCGCTTTAGAGAGAGTGTTATGAATTTTACTCTGATTGTCAATATAAATCAAAGGTAAACCCATGACCTTATGTTTTCTCTTATTTTTCTGATATACGTTTACCATATTTTGTTTTGTTTCCAAATCTGTAATTGCTATGTGTGCTCTGTTATTTAAACCAGTTTTCGTGGCTATTTCTATAATTTCTTTCTTTAACTTAATTATCTTACATTTGTTGCAAATTGTGAATGTTTCCTTTTATTAAAAAATGAAATTCAATTATTTTCTCTTCTTCGATTTTTTTCCTTGTAGTTTTCAATACTGACTCAATTTATTTTTAAAGTTTACCAATATTTTTATTTGTTCCGATTTTCTTCAAGAAGCTCTGTTATATATTTATTTAACTCTGTCTGTGTACCTTCCATTTTCAAGTTCAAGGCTTATTTTCCAAGGCATTTTGCATCTACGAGTGGTTTTATTTATCTTTATTTTCTACTTTAACATATAATGATCCGAAATGTGCAAAGTTTGTTCATTTGGATGAACTATATTTATACCTTCTAGAATGTCAACATCCTGGGTAAAACATCGTCAATTCTTGAGGCTAATCCTCTAGTTTACCAGGTAAATCTTGGAATTGTTTGTTTTAATGTTCTCCACTCGTCATGTAAATTATTTGCTGATACCCTTGTTTTGAATGAAGTTCTACTTCCATCGGAGTACTGTGATTGACTCCTTCTTTCTAGAAATACATCAAAGACTGTATTAAAGCTCCCTTTAACAGAAAGTAGGTCATAATTTCCAGATAAATAATAAGGAAGGCTTCTGAAGAAGTCCTCACAATCTGGAATCGATGAAGGTGTATAAACCCTAATTTAATGACTCAACACTCTGCCTTTGGCATAAAACTGAGAATTAATAAGTATGACATTTCCGTACAAAATCATTACACCACTATATCCTGCATTTACCAAAGGAAAAACACACTGATAGGATACTAAACCTTACGGCAGGTTTATTTTTAATTCTTAAATCCTTCAATAAAAAAAAAATTATGCTTTGAAATCAGAAAGCAAATTTTGTTGTTAGTCAAAATATTTCCGGCGTACGGTCTTTCGCTCTTTTCAACGAGCTGGAAACGCAAAAAAGCAGTTTTAACCAGAGATCGAAGTGTTTCGACGGAACATTGCCGATATAGCGCGTAATGCTTGATTGGAGGCCCATCCAGTGTGTTAGGTTCAATGATACCCGATGTTCTCTAGATGTCCCAGAAGAAAAGACGCTAGGGTTCAGTTCAATTAAGCGAACTAAGCAATTTGTAGAAATGCAGTTTCTGATTATTTTTTATTGATAAAATGTGCTTCCAGCAATTCCTTACGGACGTTTCGCTTGAGGATAAAAATCATCGTACAGAAGAATCGTTAAATCAAGGAATTCACGGTACTGAAGTGTTGAAATCACATAGTACGCCAAACGAGATTCTTATCTGTGCTCCTAGATATCGCATTTAACGAGAAACGCATAACATGTATGAGGAGAAACAAAGTTTTAAAGATGAATTTAGATGTAACAACACACAAAACTGGGATGTTGAGTGAATGGAGAGAAACCTCGGGCAAAAATATGTGGATTTTCTTCCTCAAAATTCCGACGAACTTAGTATTAGCATCACCATGCATTTTGAAAGGGGTTACCTCTGACACAAACTGTTCAATGGCGATTCGTCGTGTGTTCAACTCGCGCTCGAAACCGTAGTACATATCTTTCCTAGTACATCGGCCTGTGACAGTTAAGTGCCGAACATGGAAAAACCTTAAAGGATATTAGCACAATATTCCATTTAGGAACCTTTGGATTGCGATTGAGGGCGTCCGTAAAGACTGAGCAATATGCAATTGCTGTTAGGAAGCTAATGCAATTACGTGATTTGGTAAGGGTATAAAACGTGCAGTTAAATAAAAGTGTACTGAAATGAATTCTTGGAGACAATGCTATCCACGGAGACGCTTCCTCTAAGGATAATAACGGCATGCTAAAGTTGACTATTTTGTCAGGTTTTGGGTTTTTTGTACAAGCAGTTTTGCATGTAGATCACTTAGTTTCAGCTATACACAATACTTGTGTTTTTCTACTAGTGGAAATCCATACTTAGTGATCGCTAACATCAACTGAATGGCTTGCTATTGGCGCTGCTTCATAGCAGACCGAGAAAGTAATATCTGTTTACCTTGATATTTAAAAACACAGATTTTACTTCTAGTCTCATATGAATATCATTTTTGAAATATGCAGATGACAAACGGTGGAAATTATTGATGGACATCGTGTGGCATCACTGCCCGGAACATATGTCATCAGGAATGTACCAAGGCAATATCGTGTATTTACCATTCGCGACTGTCTTAACGAAATAAGGGAACACAAGTTTACAAAGTGCGATGTTGTTCTCGGAGATAAGACAAACCTAAGCAATTATCAATATTAAAATTTGCGATCTGTGTTGATATGGTGTGGCTTAGAGAAACTGCAATAAGGAATCACTAAAGTTTCCAGTTTCCCAGAAACTTAATTACAATCGATATCTTGGGAACAGACAAACATATCTTACTCTAGTATTTTTATGATTCATATGATAAGCCTTTAAAAATTAGGCAGGCAAATTTGAACAACTAGGTAAAGTCGTGTGTATTCTTACCTTGAACAATAATTAGCATTTAAGGAGAGATATGATTTTAGGTAACAGTCGTAGAAACTTTACATAACCTGAATTTATGGTTAAAGTTCTCAGTTTAGTGTTCGGAAAATGAAATTTTTTAAACGCCAATTACATAAAAAATTTAATTATGGACTTTGTCAAGTGATAGTTTTCGGTAGTCAAAAATAGCATTCGAAAGTACAGGGTGTCCACAATGTCTTGTTAACCTCCTGTAATAAGAAATATAAGTGAACTATGTATCTGTTGTATGATGTATATGTTGAGTTATGGTCTGTATTGTGTTTATTTACAGATTAGGTACCGGAACTATGTGTGATACCAGCGAATACACCCTGGAACATCGGATTGTTGTCAGTATCTGGGTACACGAACGTCCACACACAGGGAAGACAATGCGTGACGTGTGTGCCGATTTTCAACAACGATTCGACAAAGAGGCCCCTCCAAAACAGACTCTCCTGCGGTGGAAATATAAACTCTTCGAAGCAGGCAACATCAAGGATAAACCACGAACGGGAAGACCATCAACCAGAGTGAATCAAGGTCAAGCGGTCGAGGAATAAGTTATCAAGTCACTGACGAAGTCGCTCAGCAAACAATCAGCGGAGCTTGGAATACCACGATCGGCACTGCATAAGCACATGAAGAATGATCTGAATTTGCACGCATATCGCCCGATGTTCGTTCAGGAGTTATCAGACATCGATTAAAAAAAGACGGGATGCATGTGCAATGATGCTTCAGACATTTGCCACAATCCCAAAACGTGGAAAAGGTCATTTTCAGTGATGAATGCGCGCTATACCGCAGCTGTCGATCACGGAACGTCGTGTTCTGGTCCAAGGAAAACCCACATTATGTCGAAGAATTGGAACATCATCATCCGCATGTCATGATACGGGCTGCCATGTATAGTCGACATCTGTTTAGACCGTATTTCTTTGATGGTCCAGTGAATCAGACAACTTATTTGGACAGGCTGCAAACCTGGTTTGTCCCACAACTTGGATATTTTGGCATTCTGAATGACGTATGATTCCAAAGGATGGGGCACCCGCCCATTATGCAATCGCTGTTCGGGAATACCTTGGTGAGGTCTTTCTGGATCGTTGAATCAGCCGAGGTTTGGCAGTGCTGCCCGCTCCACTTGAATATCCACCCCGAAGCCCAGATCTCTCAACGTGTGATAATGTCCTTTGGGATTTCCTAAAGGAGATTGTTGCACAGCAGCGCTACCAAACAACTGATAAACTTAAACAAACAGTGAGACGTGCTTTCTCTCGTATCATCCCGCAACTG
The DNA here is from genome assembly GCA_039090855.1 of Macrothele yani. Classification (NCBI taxonomy): domain Eukaryota; kingdom Metazoa; phylum Arthropoda; class Arachnida; order Araneae; family Macrothelidae; genus Macrothele; species Macrothele yani. Next base: position 115,382 of record JAYWMT010000158.1, read on the forward strand.
CTTCGGAAAATGTCCCACAGAACATGGCGTAAAATTATTCTCTGTCACGAGAATGACGGAGCCCAAACAGATCCACTGGGTGTTTAAGGATGCCTCAACATATACATCATACAACAGATACATAGCTCACTTACATTTCTTATTACAGGGAAGGGGTAACAAGACATTTTGGACATCCTGTACTATGCGTGGTGTGTTGCCAAAATTTCACCGGAGAAAAGAGGAACTGGGATTGGCAGCCAGATTTACTTTCAACGGATTCTTTGATTTGAAAGCAGCTGAATGCCGTAGCTTTATTTATTCCCTAAAATTTGATTATTTATCGAAATAAAATTAATTTTCTTTTGATGAGGATAGTGGCCCTTAATCTTATCGAAAAAAGATCAATGCTCCACAAAATATATTTTATATTTACCCATTATTACTGGTTACTTACCTTCGACAAATAACTTTTTTAGCACCTGACCCGTGTTTAAACTTCCAGAAGAAACAACGAGAATAACGCTTTTCACTTTGTCTTCATCTGACTGAAACGTACATTTTCGTTTTTAATCTTTACTTAACCTGAATAACAACAGAGTGCAAAATTCGTATACTTTCACCGTTTACTCTTTCGGTTGCAATTAACATTAGTTTCGCATTATCATCATGTATCAATATGGTTGGGCTCCATCTTTTCTACACTTTTTGACACTTGAAAAAATGAAGTAAAATTGAAAGTTCCAATCATCAGTGCCATCGGTGGAAATTGAATAATTTACACTTACACAATTGAAGCCATAATACTATCGATTGTGAAAAAAAACTATCGGTGCACTACCGATGTTGGACAAAACTATCGATACTCTCGATAATGACATCGGTAAGACTTCCATCTCAATTTGTTAGGTCTTTGGGAATCCACTTTAATTAGGCCACATTTGTCAAACAGCAGGTGTTGCGAGGGTAAAATGGAAAAGAAGTTAGTTTGCACTAAGATTATGAGTTCAAATTTCTTCAGTAAATTAGAAATGTTAGTTTTTTTTTTAGTTTTTTGAACAGGGAAGTATATTTTTTCCATTGCTTTGGGATAAAAAGATATGTTAGAAAAGTCAGAAATATACAGGAAGTATTTTAACAAGTCTGAAAAAGCCGAATGTAAAAACAATTTCTTCAAAACAGAATCGAGAAGTAATTTTATGGAAATAAATTTATTTTTATAAAATTTAATTTTATGGAATATTTTTTTTTCACCAAAACACAATCGAGAATTAATTTTATGGTCTATTTTCATATAAACGAAGATCGATGCGTTGCCAGTTGCAATAGGTAATTTTAAAAAGGTCTGTAAACCAAATATTTAATACAACAGGACTTCTATTATCTTTTTATTTACGTCTTTTTCTGTCCCATTCTGTAGGTTCTACACTGCTGGCTAACCAAAATGCAGCACCAAGAAGGAAGCATCCGATTGGACTGAAATTCGTAGCATGCGTCACCCGCGAGAGGACATGCAACCGATTAGCACTGCAAGGCATATGCAAATCATGTGCCCCGGCACGCCACCGAGAAGCACTATAAGAAGGGTGCACAGAAGGCAGGGTGTAAGTAGTGGAAGTGTGTTGTGCTGCCGGACCTGTGCGTGGGAAGCTCCCTGATGCCTCGTCGCAGAATACGGCAGTCATTCCAGCACGTTTCGGAGTTCGACAGAGGACGAATAGTGGCTTATCGCGACAGCGGTTTATCGTACCGAGACATCGGTGCCCGTGTGGGACGACATCCAGTCACAGTGAGGCTCATGGGACTATCTACAAAATTCATCAAAATTACAAGTTTCAAATAAGAACGTACACTTGACAACAATCCTGCTGAAAGAGAAAGAGAGCTCCTTTAAATATGGTTTGACACCTACTTTACAAATACAGATTAGCCTGCAAAAATTGTCTGATTAATGTGGTAGATTCAGTAGCGGAAGTGTTTCCGGCTGATCAGAAGCAATCACCATTAAACAATGTTAGATAGTCATAGGAAGTAACAATTTATTTTGTTCGCATTTTGCTTTTTACTTTAGAAAACGTTTCCTGCGATATTAAATTATTCCATAACTTTAGATTAATTTATATGTATTTTCTTTTAGAAATATGCTCGTAATGTTGTAAGAAACGTACTTAAATTTTGGTGCTGGGTGGCATGGGATTTTGCTTTCAAGTTGAGACACAATACATGCGCCGGATATAAGTGTGTGGGTAACAATTCTTCTTCAGGAATTTAGTTATTGTTAGACAACTAATAGTTCTTGAGTGCGTCTAAATCGAGCAGCAACAAATTGCTCTTTACATGCCTCCAGCACAACTTAGTGACGTGATAAGCAGAGCTCTTTCAGTGGGTAGTAAAGCGTTTCCTTTGTCGCGACTCCTTAAATATTGACAAAACAATATGCACCTTTTAGTCGAATTTATCATGTGCTACATATTCATGTTTATTAAAACTTAAACTGTTTCTGTAAAGACACAATGTTTGCTTCATCAATAGTCCTTTAGTCGTAGACTGTCTCAGAGTTTACCGTTCAAACAAGTCTTCATTTTGACTTCCACCGGTACTTTTACCACCCTTTTTTACTATTTGTTTTTTACTTTATTACTTTTCTTTCACCTTTGCTTTACTATATCGATTTTAATTAATTCCTCAATTGCTGTTGATTTTCTGATATTGTATCATTTGTCATTTGCCACACATATTCTGACCATCTAAGATGGCCCTTTTTAATATTTCAAGTATCTATTTCATTGTAAATGCTTCTGTTATGCACCGTTCCTTGAAATTTTTATTAGTATTAAATTCATCTATCCCAGCGTTCCATATTCTATTTTTCTTATTTGTTGTTCTTTATATCAGGTTGCTGAATTCCACCTCTGTGTGAAAACAAATGTCCTTTAGCTGTCTTCTAAATTTTTATTTAGCATTTTATGGCGCTCTCCGGTTAAACAATAATACCTACACATCCTTGTCTTCCATTCTTTTCCGCCGATTCTGAAATTGACATTTTACAGTAACTACCCATTTGATACGTTCATGATAACTGTTTGAAGTATTTTGTCAGATGAATATTGATTTATGTTTTGGTTTAACGACCAAAAAACAAATGAACGTCTTCAGCAACTCAATGTGGTATACGCATATGCTCGTCCCAAATGTGGAAGAACTGGTCCACGGAAAAGAGAGTACTAACGCCGTAAGACAAACAAAACTTCCATGCCTTACAATTTCCAATCTCCTTTCACATATACCAACGTTTATTTAAATCCGTAATATTGGAAAACAGATTATCTTAGATTCATAAGGACGATAAACAAGATATTACATTAATAACATTTTTTTCAACTATAGAGAAACGTACTGCACTCGGAGTCTGCGAAGGAAAAAGAAATATTTTGTTGGCAAATTAATTACATTGAGTTAAAGAAAAACAATTGCATTTGATTTCGAATTTGACATAAGGAAATTTTAATTATCTCAAATACATCCCACTTTTCTAAAATTTCAAAAATCCATTTTTTAGTGTGATATGTACTTAATTTTCTGTATTATATCCTAATGAAAATAAATAGCCAAAAAGCCTTTACTTTAGTTAACAGATAAGCACGTATAATATATAATTAATTCATCAAAAATTCATCTACACATTTCTATTAGCAAATGAGATTTCATTCTCAGTTAATCGAATATTTTGAAGCACTCTATTGCTTTCTGAAATCCTTCCTTTTTGTTACCAGTAGATGGCCGTAAAAACAAAATATCCCTAGGACGAGCCACCAACACTAACCGATAACTCGGGTACAGTTGTTAAACTTTGAGCGAAGCTATTGCGGAACCTAAGCGCATTAAGGCGTTCATTATAACAAATTCTAAAACACGAACGCGTAAAATTTATGGACTTCCAGAACAAAAGTAAGAAACATTCTAAAAATGAAATGCCTAAAATTTATCATGAACTGCTTTCCGCCACGCCTTCACGTTGGTTGTGATCAGTTTGCATGTAAACAAAGCGGAAAGGCACACTCAGATTGGGAACCACGTTTTTCGTCAAGACTCACCAAACCGACAAGGGACATCATCGATACCATATTGCAGGCCTCGACCGCGACTTCAAAAGTTACAGAACGAAGAAAAACAAAAGAACAAAAATTATAGAAGGAACAGTGCTGGTGCCTTACCCTCGTACATTCATTGCTATTCCTCAGTATAATCTAAAATTATTTTCTGTTTTTCTGGGGGGTGGCAGCTCAAGAAGTTTTAAGTGGAGCAGCTCATGAAGGTCGTTAGACCTTCGTGAGCTGCTCCATTTATTTAAAAGAACTCTTCTGTTTCCCTAATTTAGGCTCCCTGTCCCTACATTCCTATGTTTTCCTTTCCTATTGAGTTTACTTACTCAAATCGTCTAGTTAAAAGAACATTTTGAGACAAAAAGTAAAATTATGTTTTAATGACCTAGATGTGCCGAAAATATGTTGCTGTTTTTTTCTCCCATTGTAGTGGTTTAGTTCAATTTTGCAAGTAAATAGAAAAATTCCCTTACATACACTATTTATGGTTATACGAGTTTCAGTAAATAATTTGAAACTGAAATTATATAATAATTTCTCAAAAGGACAAACTAAAATTTCTTCTCATTTCAAAGTAGACTATGTGTCGTGCACGTTAGTGTCCTTTTCAAGTTCATACCGACGTTTTGTTCGAGAGTTATTTAAGTCTTCCTTCAATTTTGAATAAAGTATGTTTTAATGGTTAGCCTCGTAGACTGTTAATGGAGGGCCCCCAGGCCCAATCCTGGGCTGATCTTCCAGAGATGGTGTGATTTGCTAACAAACGCTGAATATCCGCCGTGTATCGGACGAATACGTTTGAAGACGGCCCCCTGGTTACGTTGGGTACCAATTCCTACTCCCCCTCACTTTCTCTCACCCCTCTATGAGCAACATCGTACTTGCATGGTGGCACCATCTACTGCGCTCTCTCTCCTCTCACTTACCAGATGTTCTGTCAAAGTCACGAGACTTGCTCTCATTCCTTCCGTTTCTGTACCCAGCCCAAAAGACCGACGCGCTGTAGGTGGTTTGGGCCTAAACCTTCTCTGTGGACGGAAGTCCTACATGAAAATGCCTGGCTGTCGCTATCTGAATGAAGTACGTTGCCGGAACGAAGCATTGCCAATATGTGGTGTTGAGTCGGGGTTGTGAGTGTCCTTATTTGTGGAACCAATCCCATGTTCATACATGGGAGCGGGGAAATAAGTATGTTGGTGTTGCTGGGCAACAAAATTTCCTAATGGGAGAGAGGTTGTCGTGCTTCAGTGGGCTATGTTCTGCACAAAGACCTTGGGGGAGAATAGACTGGAAAATACCTAGCTACAGGGTGTGCCATATTAAAGAGGTACGAATATAATGAACGATAACAGTCAGGCAATGTTACTACACGTGGTAAAGAATAGTTGAAATGACAGAAAACAGGAGTAATTTACCTGCCTTTACAACAATTGCTGAAAGTACTGTCCTCCAAAATCAAGACACAGCTGCACACGAAGGAACATGATGTTTGTAACGCGCCACAACTCATCGCAAATAATTTGGGCTATTACATCCGTTATTTTCACTTTTCATTCATCCAGGGTGTGAGGATTAGTTGCATACACTTTCCATTTCAATGCTCCCCACAGATAAAATCACAGGTGGAGAGATCGGGTGATCTGGGTGGCCATATTTCATTCGATACAGTTCTGTCCTCCCAAACACTTCATACACAGCACGTATACTGTTACGCACAATATGCGCCGTTGCACCATCCAGTTGAGAGAAAGCATATGTTAACTCTTCTTCTGTAAGTGCTGCAACAAATCGGTTGAACAGTTGCTGAACATAGCGCTCCGAGTTGATGGTCACAGTTAAAAAGAATGGGCCGACTATCCTCTTCCAGACACAGCACACCAAACGCCTGTCTTTTGGTGGTACAGAGGAGTCTGTCTGGGATTCGTGTCGGTCCAAATCCTGTTGTTGTGAGCATTGACGTACCCAAACAGATGAAACCATGCTTCATCTGTCATGTAATAAAGTGTTGGGTCCATTTTACCGCTGTTAATGGTCTTCTGAAACTACTTACAAAATTGCATCAGTTTTGCTTAATCAGGAGTTTTAAGTTCTTGGAGCGCCATAACTTTGTACGGCGGAAAACGCAAATCCACCATAAGTATGCGTCGGCATGACGTGACAAATTTTCTTGTTGCAGACGATAATCGGCGAATCGACTTCCGGTGGCTTTGTAACAACATTATGCACACATCCTTGATATTGTCATGAGTACGAATTGTCTTGGGCTTGTTTCATTTCCTGTTGCACACACTGCCGGCTTTACGAAATTTCCGCACGAACATCTGTACCACTGATTTCGCTGGTGCTGCACAACGTGGAAAATTTTCTGAAAAGAACTCATTTAAAACCTTGTACGAGTTATTTCTGAAATACTTTTCCACAATAAAAATCCACTGTTCCGTACTTAAAACCATTTCCATTGCCTTCGTTTTCTCTTCACTTACACTTATGACCGCGTACCTACACTGCTCTGGCTGTGACTAATCACTCGGGATAATTCCTTTGCAGCTTTACACGCAGAAACTGGTTAGAAGTGGAACAAAGCGGGTTTAACTGGAAACCCGCCAGACAATTTTAACCAGCCTAACAACGTCTGGCTATCGGCCTCTTATATGGCACACCCTGTATTTCCGCCAGAGTTTGAAAACCGGATCTTCCGCCATTAGCGAGGACGGAAAGCGTTTGACGTGTATTCCCCTCTAGTGTGCGTGTTTCAAATCGTGGTTTAATAGTTGTTAAAATATATAATTAATAGTTGTTATATATCATCCACGCCGCGGAACTCAGGAACGGATATCATTTCACAAGTAAGTGAAATAAAATGTTTTTCTCATTGTTGTTTATAATATGTCTTCTGTTGTTTACATTACTTTTATGTAGCAGTTTTAAGGCTTTTCTGACATGTTAGAAAGTCGGTTGTAATGTAATAACTTTTCTGAGGGCATTGCTTTATTTAAAAAAAGAAACTGCTCGTCAGAATTATTTCACGTCTCATGAATGGTGAGAACTTCTCAACTACAATACGTAGGAAGGGAAATGCAAAATTAAGCAGGTATGCATCACTCATATTCATATGAAGTTTTCATGTAATTAAATTATTTCCGCACATGAAATTAGACTTGTCGACCGCAGCAGATATGCAGCAGCTAAAAATATAACGTAGTCTGTTGCTGCCCAAGGGCTTTGGTTTCTGCTGATTTGTTTTTTTATAGCTTGTAGCCTACCTTTGGATTGCTATTGTGGTAATCCTACCTTCATAGTTTGTCAGAATTGACTTAAAAGAAGGTTCAAATATGTTTTTCTTTCAGGAAGATTTTATTAAGCTTCCAAAATACTCTTTAGGCTTTCCTACGCTGATAATAAAAATACTTCACATGTAAAAGTGTACAGTGCCGTAGGTATGCTGTAATCAAGGGAAGGCTGGGAAATTTGTAGGTACTTTCATTATTTAACTTTTAACTTATATTATGTATTAAAATACTGTATTATATTTCATACTATAACAGTATATATATATCGAAAAATTGATAAGCACAGCAAAAATATGAGCACAGCGGAATATGTACGTATATTCCGAACAAACCTTCTAAATTGGTACCTCCTCTTTTGATGCCCTTAATGTCCCCAAAGTAGCCGGCCGGTGGAGCAGTGGTCTAAGCAATGACTTCTTATCCTTCGCCCAACGGAGGGGTCTGGGTTCAAATCCCGAGTAGGGCATGGTTGTTGTTGTTTGTCTTACGGGGTTCTTTTCGCTGTGTTCCTTGCTCACCTAAGTACATTGCTGACGTCGAAACACAAAATGTCTCTGCTGTTAGCATTTTCAAAAGTGCTAGTATGCATATTTTGATTCAATCGGAAATTTAACGTTGTATTTCAGAAAAAAAAGCAATGAGGGTGGGGCATACGCTTTTAAGTTATCCATGTTTGACAGCTTAATGTTTGGGCATATTTCATTTTAACGCACCCAGCATCGGACATACTTTTTATAAAAATATCAATCATCTTTGCGAAATATTACCGCCTGATGCTATGATGCTGTCTTGAAAATTCTATTAAATTTTTCTAATATAATTCGTAAAAATTATTCTCGCTTGACGTCACTGATATAAAACATCGGTATTAAATTTTATGATTTACCGCTAATATCTAACAACTGATATCCTCTGAACAACAGCAGTTTTGATGTGTTTTAATGTAATCTTAAGTTAGCAAAAGAGCATACATTTAAACATTTATATTGATATGCAGTTTTCAGTTTAGTATTTGTAAAATAAGTTATATGAATATAACTACGTAATTCAATTCGTTCTTTGCCTAAAAAGTCAATGGTTCTCATAACGCTTTTCAATAGGCTATTATATTTTAAACGAGTCATCATGCACGAAATTCTGCCTTTTTATAGCTTTGGGTACTGAGAGACTTATATCACATCAGAGATGAGATTAAATATAAAAAACGCAAACACAACATATGCACGGAAAGGGCAATTTACTATACACGTCCAGCAGCAATGCCTCAGGTAATGGAGTCACCCAGGTTTAGGAAAGGTTCGGGGAATGTTGTGGTCCATGATTCAAAATAAGAATTCCGTCCGTTGCCAACAGTATGTGTCGACCTCTAATATATAGTCTCTTTCCCTTCCATAGAATCTGAGCGGTGTTTCGATCCGGTGGTTGACAAGAGGGTGCTCAAACCATTCCGACATACAGAAGCAAAAATTCGGAAGATGTCTTGTAGGAAGAAGACATCCTGTAGTCGGCAGTAGATATGTATGAAGGGAAGTAAGTGTTCAAAGGGCTCGTCCACATAGTTTTTTGCGGTAATGGTGGTTTTAGTAATTACAAGTTGTACTAAAATTGTCAACGTGATCATTCAACAAACATTGCCTTCGCCGGTAGGCAGCATCTCATTTCAAAGTTGGAAAAACTGGTTTCTAGGTTGTACGTCATTCATGCAATCCGACGTATTCACGTTGTATTTGAACTCTCTATCCGGTTGACTTAACTGCACGTTTCCAACATTTCAAGCAGCAGCGCTACTCTTTTTTGCATACGGAAAATTCATAGCCCAGTGACGTGATCCAAATTTGTTCTAAAGTTCCTCACATTTCTGTTTACCCTTCAGTATTTATTATTTAATTTATGCAATAAAATACATTTTGCACATTCCTTAACATCAGGCGATTCCTATCATTGTAGTGGAGTACAAATGCGAAAGCAATTACTTACGAAGCCATACATCATTTTGAACAGCTTTGCTCAAATTTGAAAATCCTAAAAACGCACACGCATTTTCTTTACTTTTAAGTTTTTGCAGTGCTGAAACCAAAATATGTAAAATTCCATACGAAACTTTATATCATTGGGAAAAGCTTCATTCAAATATGAAAAAACACTAATCTAATTTTATGTTATCGTTGTACTGAAACCAAAACCTATTACACTGAAATTATTAGATATCATATAGTTTCACTTGTAAACAATTTAGCGGGTCCTGGCCTGTTTTTAGCGCTTGCAATATCACTTAATTATATATTTTAAATTACCAAATTTTTCAGCTTGCCAACGTTTTTATGTTGCGTCCTGTGCATTTTTTGATAATTTTCGCCAAGCTTTTAAATGTCTGCTATGGAATATGATCAGCTGTACATACCATGAAAACTCCCTTCAGGAAGATTTCAAAGTTTCTCCGAATCAGTGAAAAGTAGAATTTTTCGGGAACAAATGTGATGAAGCAGATTCGTGATGTAGCAACTAGGATAAAGTTAGGAACAAATGTTGTAAGCAAGTCTAACGCAAATGACTCCAAAAAATGTGAAGAAGCTTTGGTTTTCAATTTAGATAGACAACTAATACGAGAACGCGAGAATCAAGTAAGAGGTTTTCCTGGATTAAGTGGAAATACAGGTCTTCGTCTCCATGCAACGTCTGTGCAAATAGCAACATCGAAAAAGAAAAGATATTGATAGCGTTAAGGTACAAAAGAAACTATTGTGTTTAAGAGAAACGCAGGTTTAGTCTTTACCACTGCACAGTCAGGTATGCTGCAGGAAATGCAATTCCCTTTCGGAATTCAAGTAATATTATTCCTTGTGTAAGAATTGTTTGAACATATTTACTTCAAATAAGAGGTTTTCTACGAAATTATTACTCTACCAACGTTATTTGGAAACATCTGCAGAATTTAAGTTAATCATCTTATCACTTGTCCGGCTGTGGATTTAGTAGGAGCGAAAGTTTAAAATGTATGTAAGAGTATCAGTTTTGTCTTGAGACAATGATAAATTTCTGCACACATAACGTTTGCTTAAATCAAACCATCTTCCCAACCTACCGGTAAGTTTACAAATAATCGTTGGCCATAGCAAGTCCCTTTTTTCACTGGAAATAAGTAAAATAAGTGAAGATTCGAAATTCTGTAATTAATGAATCATTTGAAGCGGCAGCTGTTAACTGAATTTAAAACAGGGCATCAATAAAACGTTACATTCGAATTTAAGTGTAAGAGATTTAGCAAGCAATTTCTGTTCAAATTACTTGTTTTTATTAATTATTTGACTGAGTTATTTGTAAACAATTAGTTATTTGTAAACAATTTTCATTATTTCACTATTACACAGCATTGCACGAAAATAACCGCATTCTGGTACATTAGTATAATTAGCAAAGTGCAAAATTAAAACCGCAGTTGTTTAAAGTATTACGCTGGAATTGGCAGTTAGATTCCACTCAATTTATTATTCATCAGAAAAAAAGGAAAACATACAGAAAAAAAGAAACGGAAATTTTGCGTGCTATAATTTTTTTCTCAGTTTGAAACATTTACTAATACTAAACTTTTGGACATGAATATTATAGTTATAGTTAAGAAATATGTTATATGCTCTATATATGAAAACGGATAACAAATCGCTCTGATAAAGAATTGCAGAAAGTACACAGGAAACCAAAATTAGTACACAAAAACACCTTAAATATGAAAGATATACAACATACTGTATTTTTCTTTCATTTTCTTAGAAGGAAAAATATGCTCTATAGTGCCGAAAACTAGAGATGAGCGTTATTTTTTATTGCATTTGATCACGGTTATCAAAAAGTCACAGGTAGCGCCTGCTACTGAAAACCGTCAGTAACAGTGATCGACCGATAAACGTTCCTCACTCTGTCATTGCTACCCATCATGCTCTTCGTGATTTTTCACAGCTCTGTCTTAACTGTTACCGAGTGAATTCTGCTCCTGTAGCTGTTACTCGTCACCTTCTGTTGCGATTTGGCAGCTGCCTGCTATTCGTGATTTTTTCAGAGCGTTTTTTGTGAGCTCATCGTTCTCGCAGTGAGTAAGGTTCAATTTTTTGAATTTGGATAAAATAATGAATTGTGAACGTTACTTAGTAAATCTTTAGTAGATTCACCCATTTCAAGGCTGAAAAAAAAATGCTGCCTCGTTTCTTACAAAGTTGTAACATACCATGTTAGGTATAAAAGAACAGTGTATTTTTGATAATCTGAATTCAAAATTTAACTAATTGCAAAAAAGGTCTAAAAGAATTACGCATAATTCAACTGAAAAAGCCGTAAAAACTACCGCAAAATATCAGAATTATCGGAGAATTACGTATAAAAGTTTAAAACAAGTTTAGGACTTTTGGGTACCTGTAATTTGTAAACAAATCTTTAGGGGCCGTACAAAATTGCAGTTTCTTGACGCTGTGAGGGGAATTGAATAGAGGAAACGTTCCCAGTAAGACAAACGACAATCACAGTTGTATTTAAAAAAAATTGCACAGCACAAATTTTGAAGATGGCAATCCGTTTTTTGGTGTAAATATACAAGGATAATATACGAAAACTTGAAAATCTCGTCGTCCTGGAGCGGGATTTCATAGCACATAATCATGAATATGGATTACATCATATTCATGATTACATAACACATTTTTTTAGCTTCAACAAAAGAAAGCAACTGCACGAGAACTCATACTATGTTCGAAAAAGGACAACAAGGACGGATTTTTTTATAACGCTGCACTTTTACTTAGGTACTAAATATTTACATAACATTTCAAGTTATTAATATTTCTCTCTTATTTAACTAGGCACTAAATTACTATGCATCATTCGTAGGATCTCTCGACAGTCGTTTTTCTACCGATGTCATATTCATAAGGTATACGTATCAACTCAAGGTAATAAAATTGCGCTTTTACTTAAGCACTAAATATCATTTCACAGGGCCTAGGCCCAGGACTTTTAACAGTTTTGGTTCTATCGATGTCACATTAATAAAAATTACGTATCAACTCAAGTTAATAATTCCCCCCTTTAAATTTTTCACTAAAATTTTTCTCACAGACCCTAGGCCTTGGCCGAGGCCTTTTATATAGTTTTTTATTCAACTAATGTCATATTCTCAACTATTACTTATCAAGTGAAGTTAATAATGTTCCGCTTTTACTTAGGAACGAAATATTCATTCATTACCCTAGGTCTAGGCCTTTTAAATAGTTTTTACTCAACAAATGTCATATTCGCAACGTTCATGATTTAAATAAAGTAGCATTGCGCTTTTACTTTGGCACTAAATGTTATTTCACAGGCCTGAGGCCTAGACCTTTTTAACAGCTTTCGTTCTATCGATGTCACATTCATAACAATTACGTATCAACTCAAGTTGGGTGTAGGAGAACTGGCCACAAAAAGTTTAAGGGGCTGTATAAAAATTACATCTTTGACCGCTTCGTGCCCACGACCCCCAGAGGTTGGTAATCTGAGTCATATAAAGTTAACATAATTTCATCTTTTCTTAATTCCGATAATTAATGTAATTCTTTATAACAAATGTTTATGATCTACATCGCAACAAAAGATTTCAGGGTTTTCAAACTACATGTCTGCAAATTATCTGAGCGCATGAGCTGACTCAGCAAACATGTCGGGGGGGGGGTCAAAAAGTGTAAAATATAAGGCATTTCTGGTCCGATCGGGAAATTTTCAGCATTTACATGCCACGTACAACTGGCCACATTATCTGAGGGCATGTGCCTACTCAGCAAACCCGTTTTGGGACCGAAAGTGTAAGATATGAAGGACTTCTCGTCCGATCTGGATATTTTTGTCATTTATAAGCTACAACTATTGAACATTTCTGAGGGCAAGTGCCTATTCAGCAAACCCGTCGGGGGAGGGGTTTGCCGAATAGGCACTTGCCCTCAGAAATTTTAACCGAAAATGTAAAATATGAAGAATTTCTGATCCGATCGGTAGATTTTCAGCATTTACCAGCTACAACTCAACAACTTTTCTGCCTACTCTGGAAACCTGTCGGGGGTTATACCAAAAGTGTAAAATATGAAGATTTCTCGTCGGTTCGGAAACTTTTTGGCATTTACACGCTACAACTCGACACATTATCTGAGCGCATGCTCCATATTATACACTTTTTATATTAACCCCCCCCCCTACAGGTTTCTTAAGTAATCACACCTCAGATAGTTAGTGGAGTTGTAGCTGGTAAATGCTGAAAATCTCCCAATTGGACGCGGAATCCTTCATATTTTACACTTTTGGTATTACCCCCTTCCTCCGACAGGTTTGCTGAGTAGGTACATGCCCTCAGATAATGTGTCGAGTTGTAGCTTGTAAATGCCGAAAATCTATCAATCGGACGAGAAATTCTACATAACTTCACTTCTGGTACCACCAAGACAGATTTCCAGAGTAGGCACATGCGCTCAGAAAATTTGTCCAGTTGTAGATTGTAAATGTTTAAAATTTCCAGAACGGACGAGAAATCTTTATATTTTACAATTTTGGTAACACCCTCCCCCCACCCCCAACGGGTCTCCTCAGGCAGCGGATGCCCTCAGATAATTCGTTGAGTTGTAGCTTGTAAACGTTGAACATCTCCCGATCGGACCAGTAATTCTTTATATTTCATATATTAGGTTTTAAGCACCCCCCCTCGGAAAAAAACATAGAAAATGCAAGTAAAAAACATATAACCCAGGATCCTCTGTATTATGGCCGAACCGTGACCGACCCACCGTTATCAGTTGCTTTACTCGTTCGTTAGCCGTTCCTGGCGCACGGATTCACAAAAGTGAAATAACAGGTCCTAAACTGTTATTCCAATCACAGTTGAAAATCACTGTTACTTTTGAGTAGCAGTTACAATTAGCTCCGTGATCACCAAGTAACAGTTACAATTAGCTCCGTGATCACCAAGTAACAGTTACAATTAGCTCCGTGATCACCAAGTAACAGTTACAATTAGCTCCGTGATCACCAAGTAACAGTTACAATTAGCTCCGTGATCACCAAGTAACAGTTAAGCTCATATCTACTCAAAACCTCTAACAAGCTTTTTTTTCTCTTTCTATGGCGGTGTGTTGTGAAAAAAAGGAAGTAGACCATTTTTTTCATATATTACTCATAAGCATAAGGAGAATCTGCGTTATCAAACACAATTTCATGTGTTTGAAATGTATTAACAATTCCAAAGACAATGCTGGATGAAATTATTTTCAATGATCATCCACAACTATCTGCCTTCAGCGTTTCCCTTAAACGCAATTCTAATGTGCTTTAGAATTTTATCCAGCTATATCACACGTGGTCTTCACACGGATCGTTGCTGTTGTTTGAAATCCAGTCCGACACTTCCAGCAGTGATCAGCTCTTTCAGCAATGTATTCAGAACTCTTCCATTGAGTGTCTGTACTTTGATTATAATGCCATCAAATCCTGTCAGGTTTCTGATTCATGAGTTCTATCTTTCCCGGTAACAAAAGGTTTCCATGTGTCGTAACGATTTGAGTTCTTCATTACTCTGAAGCTACAGAACGCTTTTAATAGTTCAGATCGATGTACGGACTTTATAAGTAATAACCCGAGGAATGCGTCATTTAAACACAATCCCTTTCAAGGAAATTTCAAAAAATGATCGCTCTTTAAAATTTTAATTTCTAGCAAATACTCTCCAAGTTTTATGCGCCCCTTAACTTTTACATTCTTTGTGACTTGCTGTTAAAAGTGCCCCCTTCCGTGTTTCTCTGCTTTAGATGTCTATCGCATTCAGTTCTCGTCGCAATGTCCTTTCGGGAATTAGTAGGAGTGGACTTTCATTGATTGTTTGGAGCAATTTATGTCTGTTTTGAAACCGATTTACAGGAACCAAGAGTGAAACACGGCAACGGCCCCTTTTGGTGAGAAACGTTTTCCGACCGCAGTTACGTCGCCGATTTTCAGTTGACTGAGAACTACACATCTGTTTGTAGACCCGCTGGACAGTACGCTTCGAAACACACACAACACATTGGGCGGCATAATTCATTTTGTGTCCATGGGCATTGCTGAATACGAGGATTCCTTTTCGCCACTCAGTAACGTCTGCCTTACAAAACATATTGCATACTAAATTCAAGGCAATCATATGAATCGGCACAGACTAGGCAAAGAGGTAGTTTAGGACTGAAAATAAAACATTCTGCGATTACTTCCAGGATGATTTAAAACAAATTTTCATACGAATTTGTAACATGGTTAACAAAAGGAATTTCGATTAAACGCTTTGCGACAACTGATTCAAATACGCTCCCAAGGTATTTATTATGTATCGAAATTATTCTGCTTGAATCACATTCATTCATTGCAGCCTTTGTCTTTTAACTCTCATTTATTCCTGTGTGTTAGAAAAATTCCTATAACTATAATCATCTTCTTTCTACTTTGCCCTGTCGCTTTCCATTTCTTTCTTTGTGGAAAATGTCTTACATTTTAACCTATCTTTTGCTGAGTATCACTTCATTTATTCAAAGCATATAAATCACACTTTATTTATGATTTAAATCTATATCTGCAGTTCTTTCTGTTTTGTGTTACCCACGATTAAATATATGAAACACTGCCTTCTGGTGGAACGTGTCATTAAACCAAATAAACGGTATTGTGTTTTACATGAGAAGACAATGAGAACGTGAACCAATATTTATTACAAGGAATAAATTCGTTAGGAAACACACTGGCGGAAAGTGAAAAAAGAACACCAAGAAGGAATTGGCCAACGATCATGAAATTTACATATGTTAATGGGGTCGAGTTTACGTAGGAGTTATGTTAATTTCGGGACCAACCGGTGAGCGCTTACGCCAAAGCACGGCATAATATACAAATTATCGTCGGTGGTATTTAAGGAGTACGGCGAAGTGAATGCAATCAGTCGTCGGCGTGCGGACAGGTGCGAAGACCCTGAAGAAGCTGCAATGCCTGGAGATGGAAGACGTGTACGATTTCAGCAGTTATCGGACTTTGAGCGAGGTCGTCTAGTCGAACTCCGCGAGACCGGGTGGTCGTATCGTCGTATCGTCGTATTGCGGAGCGAATTGGACGGGAAGAATCGGTGGGGGTACGATGGTGGAGTGGATGGTCCGAGGAACATCCCCACACGAGAAGACGTGGAACCGGGAGTCACAGACGGACTGATGAGCAGACCGATCGACGCATAAGAAGAGCGGCGTTGTCAAGCAAAACATCAACTGCGACGCAAATCCGAGCTGCCGTTGCACCTGAGGTAACTGTGCGAACAATCCGAAACCGTCTACTGAATGCAGGACTACGTGCACGTGTGCATCTGGCATGTGTACCTCTGACCCCAGCCCACCGTCAGGAACGGCTGCAGTGGTGTCGCCAACGTCTGCACTGGAGAACGCAATGGCGATCTGTCGTGTTCAGCGATGAAAGCAGATTCTGCTTGGGAGCTTCCGATGGCCGTATGCGTGTTCGCACACGCACAGGGGAGCGTCTCCACCCTTCTTTCATCCTCCAGCTACACACAGGGCCTACATCTGGCCTCCTGTTGTCGCGAGCGATCAGCTATCACTCCCGTACACAACTAGTGTTTGTACCGGGTATGTTAAGCAGCACCTCCTACATCAACAACATCATATAGCCGGTTGTTGTACCATTTGTAAGGTCGGTCCATCGTCGTGTTTTCCAGCAAGATAACGCACGCCCACATACAGCAAGTGCAACCCAACATGCACTTCAGGGTGTGCGACAACTGCCATGGCCTCCACTTTCACCAGATTTGTCCCCCATTGAGCACGTGTGGGATTTTATGGGACAACAACTTATCCGGTCTCCACGGCCAGCCACGAAAGTCCCCGATTTACGCGTCCAGGTTGAGGATGCTTGGAACTCAATACCCCAAATTTACATTCAACATCTGTACGACAGACTCCATGCCAGAATTGCACAGTGTGACGCAGTTCATGGCGGTTCAACCTCGTGCTAACCATGTTACATGGAAATGTTATTTTTCAGTTTACCAGCAAATGCAGCTGTATTTTGCCATAATGTTTTAATTACGTTATCCTCTGCATTCCGTTATTATGCTGTATAAATTTCGTTGGTATCAGACGTCTCCTTCGTGCTGTTCTTTTTTCACTTTCTGCCAGTGTATATCTGGAGATGACCTCAGAAAATCAAAGGCCTAATTATTGAATGTTTGGATAATGTGTTCAAAGAAAACGCTTGATTTGGGGTGGAGAAATGTTTCAAGCACAGACGGATTTGCTACTGCACATGATGTGAGTTAATTCACGGCTCAAGGGGTTAAAATATTTATTCAACACTCAGGCAAACGACGATGGCAAGAACATTTAAATTTGCTTCTTTGCAGTTGCTTTGCATGATCTAATACTGTTAAAAGTACTGCATTTTTCAAAAGAAGAAAATCTGGCCATCTTAGTTCACGTCGCTACTGCTTTTACTGTTATTTTCAGTAACCTAGCCAAACGCAAATCGCTTTCATTACAGGGAGTCGTCCATAATCCACGTAACTGAAGAAAAAATATTATATACATATTTATTGTTTTGCAAAATAAATTGAAAACTTTTTCCCGAATGGCTGTATATGGGAGTGTAATTTTTCTCAATGTGATGTACGGCAGTGAAACCTGGGTACTACAGAAGAGACATAATGTCGTTTGGGTGCTGGAGAGTTGTGTTACTTACCCGAGGTTTGTGGCAAGACACGATCTGTTCATGTGAGGAATGAACATGTGTTGCAGATGTGTAATGTGAGGGAAAATATTGTTAGTGAGTTTGAAACGGATATTCTTAGGTGTTTATATTAACCTCGAATATTTAATATTACTTTCAAATTTTATATAACTCTTTTTCTACAAAATATATTGTAAAATAATGATACAAGTACTGCATTTTTGAAAAGAAGGAATTCTGGCTATCTTCGTACACGTCGCTACAGCTTTTACTTTTATGATACACAGTTTTGCAGCATATGAAATTTGAAATACTATGTGAGAAGAATGTAGAAAGTGTGTCCTCGAGTTCTCTTTCATGGGCCGTCACATATGGCAATACCCGGAAGTGAGACTTACTGTTCATTTTAAAACAAGCAGAATGAAAGTCTTTAATTTGAAGAAACAAGTAGGTAATTCGTTCCTTAATTTCGTCTATAACTTTTAAAAGTACATATTCATAGTAATACAATACAACAAAACAAATACTTTCTGATATCATACCATGAGGAATTTTCCAATAGGTAAAACATGCGGTGAAGGCTCTTTTAAATAGGTTCTGCTTCTTATTTTGAGGTTCATTAACTGCGGTGTATTCGTGTTTCTAAAATTTGCTAAGGTTCCCGGAAGTATAGATGCTGATTCACTTATTTACCCGATTGGCAAATATTGGCGTTTTTGGCATTTTGCTGAATTTGTAATATGTCTGAGTACCAATGCTTGTTCCATCTTTGCACGAATCAGAGTAAACTTCGGGCTGTATTAAAGAAATCGATATTTTATTGTCCAGAAAGAGGGCAGTGCAACGCAGCGGGTAGTCCTTTGCAGACAGTTGTTTTCAGTTATATCACAAGGAAAAAAGGAATGATGAAAGTCTTACCACGTTCTTTCATCGATGTGCTGGAACACAACTACTTACGTCGGTCGTGGTATTATTGCCAACTGATATGCATCAATCACTTCACTGCTGTCTATATACGATATTAAAAAATGGAGATAGTTGCAGATTAAAAGATGAACTTTATTTACAGCTAAAACCAAGTTAAATAACACGCGAGATCTTTCAGACCCACTATGGGTCCATCATCGGGCACCGCATGGGTAGGATTCCGATCTTTTAAAATCGGATATCCATACCACAAGGCATCAGCATGAAGGCGCTGCTCCCAAATTAACGCATGCGCGCTCGACATAATACACATAACATGCAAATAATGTAAAACTACAAATAAAGACGGTTATGGATTACAATTGTAAATACAATGGTTTAAAATATAGTGTTTCCAAGATGAAGGCAATGCCCATGGTGTGTCATCATTACAACGTTGATCAGAAAGCATAGTAATGTATAGGTTTTCTGTGAATGACAAGCTTGGTTTTGTTGTGGTCGTTGATACGCAAGTGGTGTTATTCCAATACGGGGTGTGCAGCTCTTGATTTATAAGTCTGGACAAAGCAGTGGCCTTCGATCCCGTCCGGACTATATACTTGTGTTCGGGCACACGGGTCGCAATTGTCCAAAGCGTAGATCCTATGTATCTAGATATCCACGAGAATTTGTGGCAAGACAACTTCTCAAATGCCAACGCTCTATGCTTACGTCTTTACGAGGAAATAAGGATGTGGTCTCATACGTTGGCTCCATAGATTTTGTCCCTGAGGTTGTATATATTTTTAAAAAGAGCATGTTGTAAACAAAACATGGATTTTGGCATACAGACACATAAGTTATTCTCCTTAATCAAAAAGGATCGCGATACAGTTGTCCCACTACAAAAACACGGGGTTTACTCTATCCCATCAAAAGCGATTGTCTCCCATGTAAGGGACGCAAGATACATAGGATCTATGCTTCGGACAATTGCGACCCGTGTGTCCGAAAACAAGTATAACGTCCGGACGGGATCGAAGGCCACTGCTTTGTCCAGACTAATAAACCAAGGTCTGCACACCCCGGATTGGAATAACATAATTTGCTTAGCAACGACCACAACAACACCAAGTTTATTATTCACAGAAAACATATACATTACTATGATTTCTAATCAATGTTGTAATGACGACACACCATGTGCAATGCCTTCATCTTGGAAACACTATATTTTAAACCATTGTATTAACTATTGTAATCCTTAACCGTCTGTATGTGTAGTTTTACATTATTCGCTTGCTATGTGTATTATGTCGAGTGCGCATGCGTGAATTTGGAAGCAGCACCCTCATGCTGATGCATTGTGGTATGGATATCCAGGTTTAAAGATCGGAATCCTACCCAAGCGGTACTCGATGATGGACCCATAGTGGGTCCGAAAGATCTCGCATGTTATTTAACTTGGTTTTATCTATAAATAAAGTTCATCTTTGAGTTTGCAACTATCTCCGTTTTTTAATATCGTGTATACACAGCAGTAAAATGATTGATGCATACTTTCGTCAGTACGTCAGATCTTCCTTTTGTAACTGAAGCGATAGGTTCATCACTGAGCCCATATGGCGACATCGCTAAAGTAACGTCAGCCTTCATGTAGTCCAACACATTCGTTTCGCTCAAGCTCTGTCAGCTGTACGTGCTGTCGTTTGTGCTGTGGTGGTGCATATGTGGTTACTACCAATTTCTCAGTACCAAGATTCCCTCGAACCGACTATGGCAACTTCGAAAGAAATTCCAGTTGTGAAAGAAACCTGAATTTTGCTTTTTAAAGCATTTTAAATGTATGAAATTACTTACAAATTTATTACAAAAGCATAACAGTCTTGCTCAAGAATATTGGGTTTTCATTTCTATATGATGTGTGTTATATGGAAATGTCATTCCCCAAAACCTAATCATGTGCCCTACAGTATATAGAAACCTGTTCTTCAAAACCTATTCAGAAGAGGAAAATATTAAAAGTATTGTTAATTTAAATCGCATTGAATCTTGGCGCATGATGAAACTAATAAGCAGAGTAGTTAACTGAAATATATCATTATACCTTAATCAAAAAGAAATAACCAAAAAGTATCAGTGTGAACTAATTTAGCGGTACATTTCTCTGCATTCATAGCCCAAGTATAGCAAGCATGGAATATTAAATAGTGACCATCTATTCAAAACTCCAGAGGGAGCTAATTTTTTGTTGGTTCTATGTTCCGAATATATTCAAAATCGCTGCTTCGTTAATATATATTATTAAATTTCTCTTTCCTTTTCGTATTTCGTAGTGTCCTTTCAGTACCCAGATGTTACGATATGCAACCTTATTTTGATACTTCACGTTTGAAAAGCTCATGCTGATAAAATAGTATTTATTTAATACTTGCACAACATTAGGAAACTGTTAGTAATATTTCTCGAAAGTATGTGTCATTAATATAACTTGTCGACTTTTCCTAGAAGTGGGATATTCATCAAGAGATTCTGCAACCATGTTTCACATGCTCGAAAACGAAAGCTGGAGACTAAAAATGGTTTCATACTAATGAGAAGTTGTTACTTACGCATATTATTTTTCAAGTGCTATTATTTTACCTGATATTGTTCAGCTTAGCTATTCAATCATCACCTTCTCCATGTCAGCGGAACACAGCAATATGTCATTTGACATAAAAAGATATGCATAAAAAGGAAATAAGAAGAGTTAAATGGAACAAAAGATACACAATAAGCTTTATTTTTATTCATGTATACATAGTGTCATTAAATATGTGCGTTCATAAATACAAATCAATAAAAACATAGAATTGAGCAAAGATAAGACTACCGTTTTCAAGAGATTTCACTAGCGGAAAATATCAGCTCAACCGGACAGAAACTACATACAAAACTCCTAGTACCTCGCAAAAAAGAACAGAGATCATACCAAAGTGAAGAGCGACCGTGCATTCACTACAACGCACAAAAGAGGAGAGAGCAGATACGTATTAATAGAAGAATAAATATGAACACACCAGTATTCGCGCGTCTTAAGATGTTTCCAAAAGACAGTCTTAAGCAATATGTTGCAAGATCGTTCCAATCGCAGAAAACAAGCATGAAAGGGAAAGAAGATAAATCAGTCTCTGATGCGTGTTCCCACCGCAGTAAAATTTGGGTGAGAACGCTAGTTATGAAGATACGTTCTGGAAGAACTCGCCTCTCTCTTTACTTACTTTCTCTCCCACCCGAATGTATATACTTGACGGACAGAGTAGTTAGAGGTCCTTAGGCTTCCGATTAGAAAACGCGTAACAGATATGACAGCCGGTATATTTTAAACTGATGATCAGACTGTCGTCTTTCATTTGAAGGAACTGACGAAAAGGAACAGGTTGTTCACTTATTACCCATTACTGCTGAAAGCGATTCTGTAACATATCAACACAATGTTAGTTCTTTGGCAGTTTATTTATTTAGGTAGTTAGCTCAGGAGCAATGGACGATATTTTGTTTAATCACTAATTTACACCTCTAGTTTTATTAACGTAATTGACATAAAACCTTTGCACCTCGTGCCCGGACTCTGCGTTAGCCTCCATCCTTGTAAAATTACATGGAAAATATGCTTAGAGAAGAACCTCACATTGTTAAAAACGTTTTCGGAAGCCTTGCAAAGACGGCATCAATTGTCGTCTTGAAAACCTGACTCCGAAATTTGACTCTGGTAAAATACGGATTAGGTGTTAAGATATTGTTCACCTTATACTTTAGGGATCTTACCTAAAATTTGTGATTCGGATAAGCGATTTTTATAAGGGCATCGCATCGCATCGCGGTTTGCGATACACTTTACTGTCAAGTGCGACAGAAATGTGATTTTGTATTGCAAACGCGACACAATTTTGTTAGAATGTTTCTCGCAGCTACAATGTCAAACGGCTTAGGTTATGAGTACCACGCAAAATAAACTGACAGGAGGAATAAAAGGCAATAAATAAATTTATTAACTGTTGCATACATACCAACTAGTACTGATAGAATCCAACTAGTATTATTTTTACATGTTTTTTTCTTAGAATTACGGATTAGGGACCTGCTCGAAATTTTGGAAAACCTCAGTTTGATTGTGTTGCTTTGGAAAACAATTCTTTCATCAATAGGTACCTGCATTAATGAGTTATCGCAAAAATAAATATGCCCGATGTGATAAAATGCAGAATTTAACACTTTATTTGCCGTTCGAAATTTTTGGGTCGCATTACCGAAATGATTTTTTTTCCTTTGACGTAAGTAGACAGCAACAATTATGATGTGCAGTGAAAATTTTTACAAATAGGATATTAAAGGAGTGAAAAGGTGATGGCTTTCACAATCCAATAAGAGAAACTCTGGAATGTTTTGGAATTTGTAATATGTAAAAGAAACTTGTCAGTTTCCTAGACAATGGCGATTTCTAAATTTAGATCACAAAAAGGGGTTGATGCTGAGTTAGAGAAGACATGCCAAAGGTTCCTCATACTTCACTGCCTCAGACACCGTTTAGAAATAAGTATTTAAATTATATTATGTAAAATACCTTGCAGATACTTTATGATATATTTTTATTATTAAGTAATATACATGAATTCTTGAGCAAAAGTCCAAATCGTCTGAAGAAATTTAAAGAACGTCTCTCAATCTTAAAAGAAGATACCGTAACTTCCATCACATAAAACTGGTGCTTGGAAATGGCGCTCATGCACAAAATTACTTCCCTATTTGTCTAAGTCCGTTAACTTTCGTGCCTCATTAATAATTTTATAGAAGACAACAGCGTACTTTGGAAACGCATAAAAGAAATCTTCAGTCGCCGTTTTATTATTCGATCGCAATCGAACATATTCAAAATGAAAAAATGATTCACCTCAAAAAAGTCAGAATTTGGTAGATGTGATGTACTTATTTTCAAAGAGAAGATAACGGTGATAAAATGTTCATCTCAAATTTCCTGTCACTCATACTTATATAAATTATTTCGCAGTTTGTTTGGTTAACCTTTCATGACATTAAAACATTATGATTTTTGCAGAAATTTGCATTAAGCATGATCAGATATCATTTTTTGTTTCTCGATATCAAGCATTTTTTTCTCTGTATTCCTCTACTTTTTTTACGTGGAGTAAGAACAGTGCTAATTCAATCGGCGCCGTAACTGCGATAAAAATTATTTAAAAGTATTTCGTTCATGCTTAATCTATTTTATGAATACAATATTTGTTTTTGTCCTCCTCTACAGATCTTTGTAGTTTCGAGGTTTATTGAAATCCCAATTTTTTAAATTTACGTGCTGGCCAAGCACAGTGTAATCCTTCCGGATACATTTCCTTTTAAATGACTTTCACATTCTGTGGAAGATCATTGGCCCACATCTGTCATAGAAAAGAGAGCAAACATCCATGAAACTGCATCTGAGACAGTTGACTGGTTGCATGATGTGTATGGGGAAAATTCTCTATACCGTGCACAAATATTCCGATTGGTGGGAGGGAATATTTGCAAAATGACGAAAGATAGGGTTACCCAATTTCAGTGAGCTCGTCTGAATTCATTGAGAAATTTCGCGAGACGATAAAAAGTGAAGGTTGTGTGACCTTGAAGTTGCTGAATTGTGAACTCAGTATTAATAGGGAGACGATTCTTCGTACCTAGGCGAAAGATTTTGGGGAAAAAATCGTGTGCTCGTTAGTCCCGAATGCTTTGTCAGACGTCCAGAAACATGTACATATGGAGTACGCAAATGAGGTCCGGAAGACTTCAGAAACATAAAATTTACTCCCAAAGCACTGTCGCAGGTGACAAGGCATGGTATTTCCGTCATAATCCTGAAACAAAGCGTCAGAATGCTCAGAGGCACTCACCATAGTCGCATAAATGAAAGAAGATCAGGTGACAGAATTCCAAAATAAAGACAATGCTTGTTTCCTTTTACTACAACAATGTGATTATGCATCACGAGTTAATTCCTTGAAAGTACAGATGCCAGTGGCAATGCTTACTCATCCATTTTCGAATGATTGTGGAAGAGGATTGTTCATGTCAAGCGTGAGTACAAAAACAGGCAATGGCTCGTTATTTACGATAACGCACCGGCACACAGATACGCCTGTGTACAGTAATTTCTGTTGCGAATACAAATATTTATATTCAACCATCTACCATATTCTCCAAAAAATATTAATAAGCGACTCGAAATTTCTTGTACATTCAAGATCGGCAAACTGTTCTACGAAACTCAAAGAGTAACCCAGAAGTCCTGACTTAACACTTTGTGATTTTTCCTGTGAAGGTACGTAAGGAACAAGGTATTCGCCCCTCCCTTTCCTGTTGATCTAGCGGAGCTGAAACAGCGTATCACAGCCACTATCACTGCACTTGATTCAGATATCTTACCACGCGTTTGGGCCGAAATGGATTACCGGCTCGATGTGTATCGAGTGACTAAGGGTGCACACATGGAACATATGTGACTGTCTCTAAAAAAACTTGAAACATTCCCCTATAATTATGTTACAGGTAACATAAAACATCTTACATTGTTCTTGTTTTATAGTGCGTTGAAAATGTATATTTCTTCATGAATCACTCTGTATTAATTTTAACATCTAATACAGTTTCCCTGAGCGTTTGGCTAGGCTTCATCAGGACATATGGAGCGTAAACATTCAAATCATCGTGACATCATCAGAGTTCAGACGGTCACGTATTTTGTTAGCAGTTCCCACCCGCTTCAAAGAAATGAAGTTGATGCCATGTGGTTGACAAGCAATTAAGAACTGCAGTATATGTGGAAAGGTTCTAATATTTTAATCTTGATAGTTGAAATAAGCTTATCAATCAGCGTAGCGTTTCGAATAAAAAATGTATTGTTACTTTCGTGGCAATGTTGGGGTATTGATGAATGACACGTATTGGGGTATTGATGAATGACAGTTCATAGTTCCGTGCGTAAGTCTTGTGTTCCTTCACACGTGAAAGTTAAGCCCTGGAAAGTCCACATTCACAAGATATCTGATAAATTCTCCAGGATTGTATGTCTTTGACATAATCTTTAATCCGTGAAAATTCACCTTGTTCATGAACTTGAAAGTAACTTTGAATTTAAAACTTTTAAGAATTTTTGAAATTCCGAAGCAAATCTGAGGAGCAAATGGTATAACCGCCCGATTCGTTCGTGCTGGGAGGTATACTGGAGTGAGCGCGAAGACGGGCTTCGGTTTCCTAAATTTTTGGAGGTCTTTGTATATAACGAAAGGGCTATATCCCCTGTGTGTTGCAATTCCTTTAAGAAAATCAAGCTCTTTCTGCAAGGAATCCTCAGTTGAGCATACACGTAGTGCACGATATCCGTATGTGTAGAAATCAGATATTTTTTGTTTCTGCGGGTGATTTGATTTGACCTTGCATATGGTGGTAAGGAGACAGAAAATGGTTTTCAATAAACGGTTATACTAAGGAATTCTTCACAGTGTGGCACATGGACATCGAAGAATGATAAACAGCTATTGCTTTCAGTCTCACAAGCGAGCTCTATATGAGGATTACTTGAATTTATAATTTTAACTAAGTTATGCGTTTCTGAAGTCATTCACTTTCAGAGAAAAAAGTACCATCTGCATATTGAATCCATGGGTCGAATGTAACAAGCTGGAAGAGGTTCTTCTAAAAGTGACTCATGAGACCGCATAAAATAGATGACAGTGGGCTACCCATGGGAAGGCCTTCCGTCTGCTAGAAATCTTTAACGTTAAAGGAAACTGTTTTGTCTGACACAAATTTCCACTGGTCTAAAAATTCCTTTTACTGCATTGTGGCTGTAATGATTTTCACCGAGTCTTGCTTTCAATGATTCCAGGTATCCATTCAGTGGGATACTTGTAAACATAGATTTCTCATCTTAAAAATACACTCACGGACAATAATTTTTCGCACCTAGAAGATAATATGATACAACCGGGAGACTTTGCAAATAGCTAGAGTGCATGCTGGTATGCAAATGATCCAAGTTTGGTGCGAGTGCACATAACCGCATACACTGTGGTGGCACTGCATGCACGAATTGGGCCCATTTTAAACAGGCGTGTAGTCGATACCCGATGAAAAAGAAAAGCACCGGCCGACGCAAGCAAGAGTACGGCGTGACAAGAATGCCAGGTAGATGCCAGAGACGTCGATTTACGTAACTTACGGACTATGAGCGAAGCTTGTTCATCGGGCTGAAACCCACAGGGTGGTCGGCGGCCAGTGTAGCACGCCACGTGGATCGTTCAGACCATACCCCCCGACTTTGTTGGGAGCAGTGGTCACATGACGGCACTACCACACGGCGGAGCGGCTTCGGACGGACCAGGAGGAACACCGGTAGATAGAATAGACGGATCGTGTGCCAGGCACGAACGGATCCCATGGGGATCCGGTCCACTATACAGGCAGATGTAGCGGCTTCTGTGTGCCCACGAACCGTTTATCGACGCTTCGTGGAAGCGAATCTGCCATCCCAGTGCCCCTTACGTGTGCTTCCATTAACACCGGAACATCGACGGGTACTGAAATATGCAGAAACACTTGCGAAATTCGAGAGTTCATTGCATTTCCTTTCTTGAATGTTGCACTATTAAAGCATCAAGAAGTAGCGTTTGTGCAAATATCCAATATCACCTCTCATGAATATGTTTAACTCGAAGTGGGACGAACTTTTGACTCCCCTGTTATGCATTAAAATAAATGTCTTCCTCTGGACCACCTATTTTCAAACTAAAGGAACCATTACTTCAAATGATATTTAAATGACAATTAAGTACATTTTATGCTGTTTGAAAACACAACAAGTACGTTCAATTTTGCACTAATCATCAGATTCTCATATTCGAAATGTTAAGGCGTTATTTGCTATAAAGATAATTATTAACCTGTTTTCCTAGTTATACCGTATCTGGTATACTGCAATACAATAAAACTGAATTCGTAAACTGTTGTAGTTAAATATCCGTAAAATAAATATATTTCAATTTTTTACCTTTACTTTAAGTTACTTTACCTTCTTGAACAACATAGTATTTTCTGGTTCTCCTTTGGTTAGGCAAACATGAGAAAATGTGCGCTGCTGCGCCACATTACAAATGCTTTGAAATGCTTCATGACCGCAAGGTTGAAAAAGCAAGCAGTATTGGTTTGAGGTAATATTTCACTATAAGCATGAAAATTCACACGTTGCAGTCTAATATGGTTCTCTTCCCATTCGCTATTATATTTTCCTTTATTCCGGTTTACAAAACATACTTTGCATGGACATTTTGGAGTCTCCTGTTTATCTGGAATGCAGAACTGTATTTTTAAAATTATCGTATTACATTGCCGTCAAACTGTCACATGCACTATAATTTTCACTTTCTCTAATTGCACCAAAAAACTTTCATTTTCGCAATCCACTATTAAAACGAAATTCTACAGTGCTCAAAGAGCGATAATTTTAATGTTGCTGTGTATTGCAGTGTTTGTCATTGTATCAAATGGGATGTTTTTATCACATTGAATTGTATTGTAATTTATAAAGAACCGACCGTGATCGTATAATACGAATATCGTTACAAAATGCAAAAATTGCAAAAAGACTATTGCGGCTATGAACTAATTTACCTGTATTTCACGAAAATCTTTGCATTATGAAACAGTTATTTTGATTTTGGAAAAATACTGAAAAGTGCTTATTTGATCAATGAGAATCTGTTACAAAGTGCTATAGCCTTTTTGGTGAATCATATCATTATTGTGTAGTTAAATCCTCAATATAAATTGCGCACACACATACAGGTCAGTGTGCACATGAAAACGTAATTTAGAGCAATCTGCTCTTTTATTACCCTTACCACTTTAAATTACATGCTGTGTATTGAACACAGCCAAAAATTTTAAATGTAAAGACAAAACAGAAACAAAGATGTTGATGTTTGACATCAGTGAGAATTACTTCTTAACGTTTTTCAAACCATTCGAGCTGCATTAGGAGAAGGAACGAATTTGTTTCTTTATTTCTTCGGAAGTTGAGCATATTTGAAAAGTTTTCTTAATGTAGAGAGAAACGTGTCGCGACGGGGCCTCATGTTAATGAAGAAGGGCTGAAACGCACATGACATGAAGGAAGTACTAGAAACTTTTAAGCGGCAAAGCTGTTCTTTTTTGTGGAAAGAATCGGGGTTCGGTATACGCAAAATCAACACCATTTGTCGATAAATTGAAGAATACGAATTTTCATGTTTTTCATGAATATGAGCAAAGTAATTGCGCTAGGAAATTAGTGATATAGCACAGATCTTGCTCCAGAACTTGCTCCAGATCTCATCTTCTAAACCTTCCGTTTGAAAAACTCTTTCATACTATGTTGTCTTTACGAGGAACATTTTTGTATCACATTATGAACTTTCCAAATATACGTACGTATGAAACATTTAATAGCTACTTCTAGGCTTAATAGCTACTACTTCCTTTTAGCTGATTTACCATTGGTTCGACTTCGGCTGATTTCGGTTTCGCAATTTGTTCTATTCACTTTAACTAATACTGCGCATATTGTAATTTAAAAATAATGCTCAGTTTTTTCACTACGAGAGTAAAAGGTGTATGTTTCGGTAAGAAAAGAAACATTCTATTTTCTAATAAACCTAAAATAAAATAATTTCAGTCATCATCGGAATGTCTGGTATCAACACGAATGGGATACATAGTCAAGCAATGACGTGCCAAAAAAGATACGAAGTATGGTTATGACAATCCAAGTAAAGTGAAATTTAAAAGGGATTGTTTGTACTTATGGTAGAGAGACAAAACAACAACACATTTGGACGATGTTTTTGATGTTTTCCAGCCCAAAGTGGAAAACACTGAAGGAAATTGATAAAAATGCGTAATGTATTAATTACACAAAATTGAAGTTCATGTACAATAATTTTCGAAGTAGGACTTTACTAACCGGACAAATAGTTGATTCAAGAACAAAAGTAAATGCACCCATCAGTCACCTCAGAATTTTGTACATTCACTTACTTTATGTACTCCGTTACTCAGGAATTTAACTGTAACAGTGTTAACTTCAAATTAAGTATCTAATAATCGATTGCTCGTATTTATTCTTTTAATTCAATCTTCAAATATTGAAGGCACTCACGTTTTCACAAGAAAACGCGTACCGTAATTCATTGCACGGCATTTGCGATAATACACGACGAGTTACAAAGCTCATCACGAAGATAAGAACTCAGTACGATTCGTTCTGATAATTTGTTCTACTCACAATCATAATCAATCTTGTTATTCGGATAAAAAATTAAATTTACTCCATTTTATTGTCTAGGACTCATAAAAACAAAGCCTGCAAAATCTTATTCTCTAAATTGATTGGTGTAATTTTTCGCACAAAAGTCCCGACGGCACGTCTGCAATTCTATGCTCCTGAAGCAAATGCTTATAACAAATATACACTTTTGTGAAATAAAAACGAAATTCGCCAATGAGACATGAAGAAACTTAGCTTTTTGTTACTTGGTACCCAATGAAGGGCATTTCGTTAATTACATACGAGATAAATATTAGTAGCAGACGAAAATTTGTCTGAAGATATTTAAATATACTTTCTTTTCCGAATATAACCCTGAAAGCGTTTAGTAAATTTTTTCTTCAATATTTAAATAATGAGATAACTTCGAACTCATGTACGGAAATTATTGTTTTAATAACTTATAAAAAATTACGATATACAAAATTGTTAGTCAAATAAAAGATCTCTGATTTTATGCTTTCCAACTGAAATATAATGATGTGTCCCATTAATCTACAGTGATTCGGATTTCATTTCCTACGAAGGCACTCACTCCACTGCTGGCTCAAACTGTCCCATGACCATTTAAACACACACGCCGTTCTTTCGGTACAAGTATTTCCGGGCCTGAACATTTTCGAGTAACCTTGGTTTTCTCATGAACGGTTTGTACACAAAGGAATGTACACAAAAGTGCGTATACACAAAAAAGGGTACGCTAAGGTCATTAACACTATTATTTCCTGGAAACTGAAATAAAATTTCTAAATATTGAGTTTCCATAATATTTTCAAAATGTTCAAATTTTTTTTCGCTAGTTTCCAAATACCCGCAGTTGTACGGCAGCAATAATTTAAATCCATCTACGAGAGAATTCTACCGAAGTGTGCGGAAGTTTATTGGTATATAACTTCAGCAGAGTTTAAAATGTGTAAGTCTTACATGGAAACACGAAAATTCCTCAAAATTGTTTCACCGCAAATCTGATATAGATTTAACTTTTGCGTACAGCAGATAAATAGCCAGCTGAGTTAACGTGTTCAATATGTAAAATGGAAACATTTCACATGTATTTGCGGTCTCAGGAATTTATGTAATACACTTTTTTTTCTTGATTTTCAAAAGTAAATATTTTTCTGAATTACAGATTTATTTACGCAATTGAAAAATTACATATAAGTTCAGTTTATCGACTTCACCAAGAAAGCAGGACGAAAGCGCTATTAGACATCAATATTTTCCGTATTCCGAAATAATAAATATATATACATATTTAATAACCATAGTTTCTTCTAGAAGCAGCATTTGATTTATGGAAAAAGGTTTCAAGGGAAACATAACATACGAAAATGTCCCAGAAACCAAAGGTATAATATAAATATGTTGTCATAAATTACTAATATGAAGTAAAAATTAAGAATATATTTTATTAGTGTTTCTTTACTCAGAAATGTAATGTGAAATTGGATATTGTCCTACGTTAACATAATACTAATTTTATGAAGCCCATAGCTTATAGTAGAAAACTTGTAAAATAAATCTCATTAGTACTCTTTTTTTTTAATTTCAATACACCATTAGGAAGCATCAAGTGATACAAAAAGCTTTAAATAGGTACAATGTGTTAGACATATTTTTGCAAATATATGGAACGATGAAACGCATGGAAGTGGTGTTATGCTTGTTAAATTGTGAATTTCTACTCATTTGGTTTTGTTGGTAGTAATGTTATTGCCTGAACGATCAGAAAAAATTCGGCTAGAAAGGAAGGAAATGCATATTGTCTGACTGGAACGGTTTCACGAAAAAGAAATATAATTAAAACGGATATAAGGGAAGTGTGTGTAATTTTAAAGCAAAATACGGGTCTGAGATATGCTGGACATATGTGGTGTACAGCATATTGGTGGATTTTGAAAACCAAATTAAAAGTCAACACACACGGACACACAAGATTGTCAACATTCAAATTATCATATCGTTTCTGAAAATCAACAGATTGAATGGTAAATATCAACAAAAAAAAAATTCCGGAACGTTTAACCTCTATTGAATTTTTAACCTCTAATATATGTATATATGTATATGTATAATGCGATCTGCTGCTTGAAAGAATACTAACTAATCTGCAACTTTTCATAAATCCTAAGAAACGAACAACTCATAAGACTGCTTCTATAAAGAGAAGAACAATTATTTTATATGTGGTATAACTGGTGTAAAGTAAGCATCAGGAACAACTCAAATGTAGTCTGACAATAACTCCCACCCCAGTAGACCACACTGAATTCAAAGGTAAAGGTAACACATGAAAATTAATGCTATATGTTTTTTTTTAATTGAAAGCACCTGCACCAGAGCGATCGGATCTGAGAATGCCCTGTGTATAAACCTAACACTAATAAGAAAGTAAAGTAGTCCACTGTTAGTGTGTTATCTGTAAGCGCATGCAGGGTAAGAAAACCAATCGACCAGGGTGCGTAAAGAGTCTGTGTGCTGTTTGGTCCTATCTTCTGTTTTCCATTCCTTTCCCTTCCAGGCTTTCCGTCTTCCAGAAATCATTGTTTCGTTATTTCAAGTACTTCTTCTGCAAAACTCTTAGGCATGATTTTGATAAGTTTGATTATTATTCGAAAGGTATTCGGAACATTATGCAGCTTTCGTATTAACTTGAGCTTCCAACAAGCTATAAAATTCCGAAAATTCATCAGAAACGAAGTCATTTTCAACCGTGTAAAAAAGGTGTTGGCAGATAATGCGAAACACGGGTAAGGACACAGTTCTTTGGAAATTGTTGTGATTTCTTTTCAAATTAGTTAATGATATGGATTCACAGTTTAAAACTGGATTTTTTGAAAACGTAAATAACCGGAATCAAATCACGACAACAGAAACACACCTATATTCACGACAAGGAACTTAGAATAAGATATCTGGAGATGCTCTTCTCAATGGAGCAGCACCACTTTGCGTGAAACCTATAACCGCGAGCGGCGGCCATTGAAAGGTGGGAAAGCCTGTGGCTACCAAAGTTATTGCATTGCATGGGTGGAAAATGTTTCTATTTTTGAATTGTAACTTCCTCCGGATGTGTGAGAAACTGCTGGATTTATAAAAATTTTAATTGTTTAAAGAATCCTGCCTATTTTGATTTTAAATTCAAGTACATGAAACTTTAGTGGGAATTCAAAACCAAACCTAACTTTAAAATTGGAAGCCTTACTGCTCTCTGAAGCATAATCCATTCCGGTTTGATATTAGCTTCATTGATGCAACCAAAATCCCAGCAATTAAAAAATACACACAGCTGAAACTGCGTGAAATTCCTTTGCGTATAATGTAAACAGCATGAAATTCCTAGCCCTTGTGGCTTCCCAGTTAAATGACCCAGGGCATCTCCAGAAGTATTGTTGGAAGCGGAAGAATACATGTTCACCATTGTGGTTGCAATTTGGCAAAGATGGGAAAAAAACCCTCCAGTTTTGGCGCTAGAAGTGAAATGATATCTCTAAGATTAAGTCATGTCGATGAAGTAATAATTTTGTCACCAGATGAAAACCTAAATCCCCAGATGTGGCGACAAAACCGCTAAATAAACAGCGATGTGCGCACGCACCGACGCACAAACGCAAACACTCTTTATTTCTGTCTGTCTCTCTCTATATATATACACACACTGCTGGCCACCAAAAATGCAACACCAAGAAGTACACGAGATAGCAAAGCCAGATTTACTGGACACATAACAACAGATACAAAGATGAAACGATTGATCTAACAGGCCCGTGCGACTTGCGGAACACGCAGACATCAATAGTTTGTGTAGCCCTCATGGTTGGCAATAACGGCCGCTACACGCCGCGACATCGAACGAAAGAGGCTTTGGCTGTAGGCTTGGGGTATATCGGTCCAGGCTGCTTTCACACGTTGCCACAGTTCATCAGGCGTAGCCGCGGGTGATGCTTCCCGGGCCACTCGGTTGCCGATCAGCGACCAGACTTGTTCGATGGGCGACATATCGAGAGAACATGCGGGCCACGGAAGCAGTGACACCTGGTGCGCCGTGAAGAATTGTTGCATGATGCGTATCACGTGCGTGCGCGCATTGTTCTGTTGAAACGTGCCCGCTGGCAGGTTCTGCAAGTAAGGGAGGACTAAAAGCTCCATAACGTCAGAGATATAGCGGTGGCTGTTGAGTGTACCGGCGATGCGTACCATAGGGTTGCGTTTATCATACCCAATTGCGCCCCAAACCATGACGCCAGGTGATGGACCGGTATAGCGATGCATAATGCCGGCGTCATACAGTCGCTCGCCGCGTTGCCACCGCACGCGGATCCGACCATTGTGGTATTGCTGGCAGAAGCTGGATTCGTCCGATAAGTCAATGTCGTACCATTCCGTAGTCCAGGTGCGGCGTTCAGCGGCCCACTGCCGCCTCATTCGCCAGTGGTGTGACGTCAATGGTAATCGGAGCAATGGGCGACGTGCGACGACGTCGAACGGTACGTGTTGACAGAGGTTGTTGCGCGACACTCCCTAATTCCTGCGCTAACGTTCGTGATGTGGCGGTGTGAGCCGTCAATGCCCGCGGCACAACATGCCGGTTCTCTAGATCGGTGGTGTGCCGCGGCTGCGGCAATCGCTCACGTCGGTCCGTCCATCCCTCCTGCACCCACCGAATCCATACACCCCTCACTGTGGCTGGATTCGTCCCACATGGGCGCCGATGTCTTGGTACGATAAACCGCTGTCGCGATAAGCCACTATTCGTTTTTTATCAAACTCCGAAACGTGCTGGAATGACTGCCGTATTCTGCGGCGAGGCATCAGGAAGCTTCCCACGCACAGATCCGGTAGCACAACACAATTCCACTACCTACACCCCGCCTTCTGTGCATCGTTCTTGTAGTGTTTCTCGGTGGCGTGCCAGGCGCACATGATTTGCATATGCCTGCAATGCTAATCGTTTCCATGTCCTCTCGCTTGCGACGCATGTTGCGAATTTCAGGCCAATCGGGTTCTTCCTTCTTGGTGTTGCATTTTGGGTGTCCAGCAGTGTATATATATATCTCAAACACACACACTACGTTATTCGTGACATTGGAAATGTGCATCTCTTCTTTGAGTTGTTTGTAACATTTCTGCCACTTTTTAATTAAGTTCCATAAAGCAGTTCCTGTCAGGAGGGTATTAAGAGGGGGAAAGAGAGACTTGCCTCAAATAATGTTTAATTTATTTGTTAAAATGCTATTTATATTAGAAAAAGGGTTTTAATTTAGTACAAATACATCAACTTACAATAGAAAATAATTCTTGAATTGTTTCTTCTATTTTTCATTAAGTTTTACTTTGTCCTTAACGATTTCAAAAACTTATGTTTTCGTTTGGTCCCCCACTCCGAAAAACATTCCTTATACGCCCCTGGTTCATGATTTAGTACATGGGATGATATATTGATTAAACACTTTCCTTTTAAGAGTAAATGGTAAGTCGCTTTTGACAAAAGTATTGTTTCTTCCAAATTCTCTCCAGTCAAGTTTCATAGTAATAATTCTTTTTCAATGTGTCTCTTGCTTGTTATCTGCTGTCTAAAGTAAATAAATGTGAGCATTTCCATAGCCCCCACTGCATTTATTTTGCAGTAGCCACAAAATTGGTTAGGTACATTTCAGCAGACAGACACTAAAGGCCAAGATTGGAGTTGCGAATTCATTTGGGTTGCCAACGGCCATAACTACCACGTTTACTAAAAGGTTTGGTTGATAAAGTATAGCAGTACCTGTAATCCGGATTTTACTTTATACTCCCTTTAACTTTCCTTCTGGTGCTCTTCGTCGCCATTTTAAGACAATACTATTGCTGTCCTTCAAACAGAGACTGCGCACCTTATGACTGCCATTCTCTGCCGAAAGACTTCCTTAAGTACTCACTCAATCTGCACCCGGAAAGCAATTTTTTTACATACTACTTCTTAAAAAACCCAAGATTTGTTCCCAATTTAGTAATAATATCATTGAAATACTAAAAAGCCAAAATAGATATTTTTTTTTTATTGAAGGTTTAACGACCACCGTGAGAAACTCAATGGGCTATAAGCAGTCGCCCTTCCCTAATTTAGGGTCACTTGTTCCAGGGAAGGGAGAGAGCCAGTGCCGGAAGACAATCACAACATCCATGACTCACCGGGATTCTAACCGGGACCCCTTTCGGGCGATGATCAGAGGCCATCGCTTAGACCACTGCGCCACCTGGGCGGCTAGATTTTGGACGGAAATAAAATGAATGTTATTGTAGTATATCAGCAGAAAACTCATGAAGGTAACGACCTGGTATTTACTACTTGGAAATTTCAAAATGAAGCAGAAGAATTCATGTATACAATTGGTGACATCAATATAATTCCTCTCAAAGAAGAACAACGCAAACATTAACCTGCATAAGAATGTGCTAACTGTAATGTTCCGGATTGTCTGAGATATTAGAGTAAGTGATCAGTAATGTTAGCAATTTGTTCAAAACAAAATCCCTTTTGGATATCTTGGAAAGCTCCGTATACATGCGTGTCTTATAAAGCTATAATTCTTAAATGATTGACCTCTATAAATTAAGCAAATTTTTTTGTGCAAATGAAAATTTCTGAATCCTTGAAGAATTCATTTAAGTTTATACATGTTCTTGAAGTAACGTAGAAATACATAAAATATATAACCACATTAAGTGTCACTGTGCGCATTTTAATGCCTAAAAAAAGGGTTATACCCTTCCCCCCACCAGCACCACCCTTGCAACTTTGTAACAATTTCTTACAAGTACTACTTTTTAAGAATTCTACGCCTGCTTTGTTAAAAATTCTAAAGGGGTCCTCTTTTGAGTCAGGATATAATTGCATTCCGGTACATAACAAGTTTCCCAATTAATTTACGAATATACATATGTATGTTCAAATTTTTCTCAGAAGTTAGAAATGTTGCAGCTGTTTTGACAGGAAAATAAATATATTTTCCAATGGTAAAACAAGAACCTACGTATTGCAAGCGTCAATGACTTTCAACACTGTTTAAAATAGGGCGAAACTTCTAAAATGTTTTTTTTTCTCTACATGAAATAAAAACGCTGTTGAATTGTTATTTTAAAACGATACACAGGGTGTTTATATCAGTTTTATTGTTATATGTCTTCGTCTGCATTCTACAGTTGCAGTATTTCCCCTCCACAAAATTATCTCATAAAATTATCTCATAAAAATGTGGTTCTCGATTTCTAATGATATATTACGTGACTATTTAGGAAGAAAATTTTTTTAAACCGAAAATAAAGTTCTAATATTCTATTTGGGTTGGAAATAATTCGCAGCTTAAATAAAATTCAAGCGGCGAATGTTTTTTTCAAATTTCCATAGTTAATCTTACGCCGTGCAGATTAAAATTAGTTTTACTTAGCAGAAACAAATATAATGCAAAAACATGAAACTTATTTTTGTCTGAAAGAATATTGGAAGGTCAGTTTCTGTATTCCCAGGAAGAATAGATGGAGTATTTTATCGTGGCATCATGGCAGTGAGCTTACGAAATCGAAAAAAATATAAAACAATGTTTTCTACCCTTCTTACTATGCAGTAATGTTAACACATAGGTCACGCACCTGCATTGATCTAAAGCACAGTATATAGCAGTCAGTGAAAGCAGTATTGTTATGTTGTCGAAATGCACGTCTTATTTGCTGTGCGATTCGGGACTGACTGTCTCAAGAAATGGTCTGTAATCCACTCACTATACGTGCGCCATCTACATACTCTTCACAATAATGAGGACTGGTGACCCAAATAAACGAAGCGTCCTTCAGTATACATTCAGAGAACAATTATCTCAAAGGAATTAAATTGGTACTTTTTTGTTCATTTACATGCGTACACTACATGTATTAAATATAGGGAAAGTGTATTTTGCCTCAGAACTAAGCTTCCGAAAGAAGCATTCTCTTTGTGCATAGCCCCTGACTTACCGCAAATAGAAATCTTATCAGAATGAAACTGTACACGCCTTTATGACAAGCTGAATTAATACTTTAAGGTGTAGCATTTTTTACGCTTTCCAACGGTAGGTTGAAGAAGCGTATATGCTAATGGTTCGATTTCGATGAAATTTTAGTATGTGGTAGGGGACCACCAGTGAACGAACCCTATTGAAAATAAATGAAATGAGGTTTAAGGTCAGGACATAGGAGCGGGATCCATTTCATTGCCTTTAAGCATCAGAACTTGCGTAAAATTGGTTCGATTTCAATGAAATTTAAGTATGTAGTAAGGAACCACCTGGGAACGAATCCTGTTGAAAATGGGAGGAATGGGGTCAATTCTCCCATTTTCAACAGGATTCAACAGGAGCGGGATCCATTTCATTCCCTTTATGCGTCATAACATGCGTAAATATGGTTCGATTTCGATGAAATTTTAATATGTGGTATTGAACGACTGGGCACAAACCCTATTGAAAATGGGCGAATGGGGTCAAAGATCAGGCAGGGCATAAGAGCTGGATTTATTCCATTGCCCTTATGCGGCATACCTTGCGTAAAAATGTTTCGATTTCGATGAAATTTTAGTATTTGGTAAGAAACCACTGGGGACGAACCCTATTGAAAATGGGCGAAATGGAGTCAAAGGTCAGGGCACAAAAGTGGAATCCATTTCATTGCCTTTATGCGTCATAAATGCGTAAATATGGTTCGATTTCGATGAAATTTTAGTATGTGGTAGGGAACCACCTGGACACAAACCCTATTGAAAATGGGAGAAATGGGGTCAAAGGTCAGGCAGGACATAAGAGCGGGATTTATTCCATTGCCCTTATGCGTCATAACTTGCGTAAAAATGGTTCGATTTTCGATGAAAATCGAACCATTTTTACGATGAAATTTTAGTATGTGGTAGGGAGCCACTGGGGACGAACCGTATTGAAAATGGGCGAAAGGGGGTCAAAGGTCAGGACACTGGAGTGGGATACATTCCATTGCCTTTGTGCATCATAACTTACCTAAAAATGTTTCGATTGCGACAAAACGTTATCATGTTGTTCCGGAGGTATAGTGAACCGGTTCTGTTGAATATCAACGAAATGGGGTCCAAGGTCATTGCACAAAAGCAAGATTTTTTCCACAGCCATTATTCTCATAACTTGCGTAAAACTGCTTCTATTGCGACAAAACTTTAGGCATCATAACTTACCTAAAAATGTTTCGATTGCGACAAAACGTTATCATGTTGTTCCGGAGGTATAGTGAACCGGTTCTGTTGAATATCAACGAAATGGGGTCAAAGGTCTTTGCACAAAAGCAAGATTTTTTCCACAGCCATTATTCTCATAACTTGCGTAAAACTGCTTCTATTGCGACAAAACTTTAGTATGTTATTCTTGAGGTATACTGAACCAGTTCTGTTGAATTTCATCGAAATGGGTCAAAGGTCAGGACACAGCAGCGAGATTTATTCCACAGCCATTATCCTCATAACTTGAGTAATAATTTCTGGTATGTTGGAAAGCGTATCATGATCAATACATTGCATGATTTTACTAACTTGTTATTTTTTTTCTCTGTGGGGCTATAGCTAAATGCTCCACCATGAAACTTTTGTATCATACAAATAGACGTTCAGGAACACGTGTTTTTATTTATAATAAACCATTATTTAGAATTTTTTACTGAGAACAATGAGCTTGAAACACTAAATTCTTGCAAACTGTTTGTTCAATTCTTTTAAAATGATAAAGCTCTTTGATTAACAATCGTAATAGAAAATTGTTCTAAAAAGATCAGTTATTTCGACAGCATATTATTTTAAATTTTTTTTTGCACATTTATGGCTCTTAAAATACCGTCCATTCGAAGTCTTCAAAATCCTGTGCAGTGAATAAAATACTCTACAATACAAAAAAAGAACATAAAAAAATGCTCGGCACGCTCGCATTTACTGTGTACATTGTTTGAAAAATATTCACTGGGAATTTCTTTCTGGTAAAAACACATTGTTCGTACACTTGATGGAAATGGTGCAAACTGAGATAAGCTAAATAATTTGTTTAACCACATAATCTGTCTAAATTCTGTAACCGATGTAAAGCATATAGAGCTGACTCAAAAATGTTGGTAGAATTATAATCGCCTAAACCATTACACACCTCTTAGTTTTTGTCACACATGTAAGAGATGAATAGACAGACAACGTGCACATTTGACAAGTGAGCTTTATTATGACTTTTCATTGCGTTTACCACATAAATCACGAGCTATTAAATTTGCCTAAACTGCTGAAGGTTTAGTCAAGTAATTAAATATTTCTTCTATTGAAAGCTGCATTTGATGAGTTCGCACATTTAGTTTGTACTCAAGAAAAAGGTGTGTTACGTTCTGGACTCTTAAGGTTTTCATGTAGGTTACTTGATAGAGGAAAACCTATATTTAGCCAGTTGCACGAGGTTACAGCACAAACAGTACCCCTTAAGCACAAACTAAAACGAGTAAAATATGAATTTCAGTTACCTTTGTTTATTTCCCCACAATTGTTCTTTTAGAAAGTAATTTTCTTGTGACATGCTATCCATGAAATTACCACTCGTTGAAACAAGGAAACGAATTGTAAAAGACTCAGTTTGATATTCAGAAAAATGAAAATGTTATAATTTTAACCTACAGTTTTCCGGGTTTAAACGTTTTCAGAAACAATGTTAAGTCGGCAAAGAAACTGTTGGAATGTATAAAAGTAAAAGTACAACGTATTATACTGCTCATTGTAACATCCATTAAAGCACATCTCCTTCACCTGGCAAATTTTCAATTAGCGAAATTCTGTTCTGAAAATCAGAGTTTATTTCTCAATTAGGAACAATTTAACAGCCGCGTCAGAGTAAATTAAAACAAATTTAAAACAGCGACCGTGATAAGCACAAAACAAGCAAAAATAACTGCCACGTGTACCCGACATAATATATGAAAGATGAAATTTCAAATTTTTGGCAGTTACCTTCATTTTCACATTTGTTAAATGTTTTACTTATTGCAGATCTCACTCATAATATTTATGAAATATGAACATTTTCGAAATTTTTTCGCTAGCTATGATTTTCAGCGCGATACATCAGACCATATGATACGTGATTAGTCTTTTGCATACACATTTTTATGTGCGTTAGACAACCTTGCATGTTCTCTAAATTGATATTGATATTGAATATTACAGATTGCTGCACGACCCTAAATAGTGACACGATGGAGTTCTGGATGAACTGTTGTTATTAAGGATACGTGATGGTTTCGACTGGTGTTCAACTGTGCTGCTGATTGCGGTGCCGTGGTCTTGTGTTTCCGTTGTAAAAACTGTGCTAAATTTCCCCTATTCCTATCTTACATCATCGTGCGACCTCCACAGTTTACACGTTTGGATGCAACATCATGTACATTTTGATGAGTAGTCATAATCTTCTATACAGGTCCACTTGTTACACTTACAATTTTTTTCGTTGTATTTACTTAATTTTCTGCTCAATGCAACCCAATAATCATGCTTCTTTCAGGTTACTAAGATCTGACATTGTCAACAATTACTCCAAAGCAGTTGTTTCACGTGCGAATGTGGCACTGTTACGTGACCGCTGGCATCGTACTGCACACACGCTTTGTACTGATAGTGCGGGTGACGACGTCACTGTTATTTGCATACCCCGCATTTTATGTACTTCAGACGAAGTCGGTGTTTCCATTATTTGATAACCACCTGTATGTGAAACGTCTCCATTTACCACTAACTTTGCATACAACTCGAGCTCACTGACATTGATCATACGTTCGACACAAGACCTTTTGTGTATATTACTCAGTATCTTATTCGGATGGTCATTATTGAATATGGTCCTCACCACTGTTTCTTCCTCTTTCTCTACTTTTTCCTACCCTGGTATCTGTGCCGAATAAATTATTTCGTGGGCACTCACCACTGAATTTCAACCTGCCAAAGCACCTCATAATATTTGTATTCAACCATTTTATCACTCATATGTTTCACAGTACAGGTATGCAATACGTTTTCATACTTTACATGATAAGAGCTCTTCGTATGTAAATGCCTCCTGTGTCTGTTATTCAGCGCACAGCTTTCTTGCTTTACATCAAGGTCGGAACAATTACTTTTTCATTTACTGATTTAGTACAGTACTCTTACCTTGAAGTCCTTCCTTTATTGTATTTTTATCTACTGCACATGTCTAACAGGGTATTACTGTCTGCACATGCAGTATTCATTTATCCAAACATTGGAAAAATGCATTCAATTAAAAAAATGAGCGCACATAGGTTACAAACGCTATCTCTTGCTATCATATTTCTAAATCGGACAGCCAATTTTTTATTTTTTAGGAAAACAATAATTTAATTTCCATTTCAGAATAGATAAATAGGATTTCTTTAAACAGCATTACATTTCTTATGAACCCTGCTTTTTAAAAACAAGCAAATAATATATATTGAAAAAAACCTGAAACATCGCCTCACCTTTGCGAGGGGAAATTTTTGTCCTCTTTAAATTCGAAAAAAGGAAGTCACTTCTTCAAATGAGGGTTATATTAGTAGCTTCAAAAAGAACCAGAATCACATCAAATTGACTTTTCAAAAAAACAGTCTGGTTCGTTTTACTCATTGTAAACAATTTTCAGAAAAAGTTTTACTTCATAAAGAATGCAAATCCCATTGAACAGCTGGTTTCAGGATTAATTCGCTGATTTCAAGATTTTGAAATATTTCGTTCACAAATTATCCTTTTTAATACAAAATTTAAATGCATAGAGAAGTGTCTGTCAGCAGAAGTGCAGTTTGAGTTGTATGACTGCAATGTGATCCATCTGTCAACAGAACAGAAACAACTGGATCCGACTAGCAGAAAATACTTCCACAAGAACGGTACCCAATTTTGATAAAATGGGATCTTAAATTGTGCTCTGTATTTGCTTGTGCATGTCTTTGTGAAGCAAACTTTTCTATGATGAAAATTGTCAAATCCAGAATAATATTAACTGATTCGGCCTTGTTTGGTACCCTCAGGATTG
Source organism: Macrothele yani (assembly GCA_039090855.1). Taxonomy (NCBI): domain Eukaryota; kingdom Metazoa; phylum Arthropoda; class Arachnida; order Araneae; family Macrothelidae; genus Macrothele; species Macrothele yani. Next base: position 158,883 of record JAYWMT010000158.1, read on the forward strand.
CAACATCAAAAATGGAAGTGGACTTCAAATCTGTGGTAAGAAATTTTTACAAGCCCTCTATTCTCATTAACATGTAAAATCATCTTAAAATTGCAGTGCCTTACTAGAAATTACAAAACAAAAAAGTGTAATAAATGACATCCGAATTAAATGTCAATATTGCAATAATATTCACGAAATGTTATATATAATATTTTTAAGTAACAAGATAGACATTTGCAGTCAATGAGGTGTTTGAAATATAATTACTGATACTTTTAAAAATGACGTTATTCTGTTCCTATGCGAAATTTTAGGGAACAGTACATTATACAAAACTAGATTATTTTATACAATTGAAAAGCAACCCTATTGTAGTACGTAATGCCTGAAAATTTTGTAATTCGTTTTTTGTTAGGCTTCAGTATTTCAAAATGACATCGTCATTAAAATTCTTGATACCGGTGAAGACCATTGTCGCCCAACGACTCTGAGTTTTACAGGCCATGATAAAGAAGCAATATCGCATAAATGATAAGCATTTCGGGGTCATATGTGGAATTCACCGTGTCTAGGCAAATTAGTTCATGCAATGTCTCGGAAAGAAAGCCGACTATTTTCCTGTAAATCTAAATACACTAACACACACAAAACACTGTCAACAGCAAAGTGGCCGTATTGTAAAGAACGAAGTCTTTGTCCTACCACGAGGCGACGGATCGCTGTAAAAACGCAATGGTTCCATGCTTGTCACAAAGTAGTCCCCGTTTGTTATTGCGAACCAGTCTATGTTACACGAATTTTTGATAAATAGGCTTTATGGAGATTGTTTCGTAAGTACGGGTTGTTGGTAAGTCGGACGTTCGAAACCTGGGGACTGCGTGTACCCAGTATACGATTTGAGTACTCAAAGATAATTAATTGTCTTTTAGTCATCAATCTTCTTGTTCTTCTTGAAACCTTAAAAACCAGATTCGTTGTAAACGTTTTCGCTAATAACTAATCAAAAAGGTTCTGAACTGCCCTACCCTACCAAATAAGAAAAATGATTGAATAAATACATAGTTTGAATGCTTTTTAAATGTTTGCATATTTGTTTATAACAGATTTGGTCATTTTCTTGAATTAACAGAATTTCGATGCATGTTTTTTTCGAATTTAAAATTTTTCATGACATTTTGTTTTTGCTAGATATTGAAGAATAAGGTTAGTTTCTAAGTGCTGAAATTACAGAAAGTTTTATTTGGACAAAAGATTGTATGCTTCCTACTAAATAGGCGTCGTATTGTCCTTTTTCAATATTTGGAATGTTAGGATAATATTACACAGATCTTTATTGAAATATTAAAAAAATCTGCATTTCATCTTTGAAGTTATGTAGAAGCGATACCCATTTACGCAATACGTCCGACTGTACTGGCACCAATCCAGCAGCGAAGGAAAACGTTTCTCACAAATTATTACGCGTCATGTGAAAACCAAGTTTTGCACATCGATGTCAGGAAGTACAGAGTTAGCAAGAAAGATAAACGTTATGGTTTTAATCATGAAAGCCAAGCGTTATAAGATTCCATTAGCTGAGCAAATACTTGTTAGCTGGTTTAGGCCTCTTTCAATAAGTGGACCTTTTTAAATGTGTACACCACATGTACACGCACATAAACTACAACTGCCACCAGAAATATCATTTTAAAAACCGAATGCCTAATCAAAAGCGAAAAGCTGTTTCCAAGATACCCGTCGTGTAAAATTGGAAGTCTTCTCAAAATATATTTAATATATCTTACTTTTCCCATTAAAAACTGAAAATCTTTAAATTAATTCTCCAATTCCAGGATTAAATGTAAATGTAACTAAAATTTATTAAAAGCTTTAAAAAATTTAAAATAATATGAAGTATCCAAATGTGAGATTTTATAAACTCTGTCATCTTAGATTTATGTAAAACGAAATCTATGGTAGGGTTAGCACAGTGTGTAGTTTACTCCCGGTGGGCGTTAAAACCCGAAACAAAACAAGAAAAAACAATATCAATGAGCTAACCATAAAAATTCTCTGTGAGCACTGATTTGCCGAAACATTTCTCATTTTCAATGAGCCCCGCATACGAATCGGGTATCACTGGGTGCGCTGATATATTAAGCCCATTTAGTTCAACGCTCGAAACACACATTTTGCCAAACAAAAAAACGATACACACGGAGAAAGTCATTCTATCCCGATGAGACTCCGCGGGCAAGTACCTCAGGGCCGAACATATAGGACAGACCCGTAGAGCCTTGCCTTTTGGACTGAAGAAGCACGAGATCTACTTACATTCAGAACTGTGAACTAAAGTAATCATCGATGACCAAGCACTGTTACGGAAAGGGATCTTAAATATCTCTTTGAAGAAGAAAAATTAGTTGACAAACCAGATTCAACCACCAAACTTGATATTTTGAAAGTTTTCCGTGTATATCAGAATATTTTGCAAATTTTTAATGACATGGCATCCACACCATTTCTATCAAGCGCGTGAAAGAAACAAACCAAACCCCATGACTGTAAACACCATTTATGATATCATATACAATTTGAATATTTACGTGCCATTCCGCCTGAGAAAGCTTGGTAAATACCCAGCGAAATCATTTTCGATTACTTGAAAATATAAATATTTGTGCCGCCCCGGTGGCGCCGTGGTCTAAGGCGCTGGCCTCTGATCATTCGTCCGTGAGGGGTCCGGGTTCGAATCCCGGTGAGGCATGGATGTTGTGTTTTTCTTACGGCACTGGCTCTCTCCCTTCCCTGGAACCAGTGACCCTAAATTAGGGACGGGCGACTGCTTATAGCCCATTGAGTTGCTCACGGTGGTCGTTAAACCTCCAATCAAAAAAAAAAAAAAATTGTGACAAATCACGTTGCAAAATCTTAATATATATATTTTCGTTACAAGACGATAGTCTTTGATCAAATAGAAGTCATCGCCCTTTCCACGTTTATAAGTGAGTCACGGAAATATTTATCATCGGCCGCCACCGAGAATCGAACCCAGGGTCTTCCAGTTACGCGCAGGATATGCTTCCACTGCACCACAGCGGCCTCGAAATTCTCCAGACTCACAAACGACAAACTGCCAAACCACATGGCCGGGTTGCTTCTTTGGAGCCCCGCACGATGCTGGGGTTTCACCACAGATGAACAGCAGCAACTGAACATAACATGAGAACTTTTTCCGTGACTCAATTATAAACGTGGAAAGAGCGATGACTTCTATTTGATGTTTCTTGTCCACGTCAACTGTGTACATATATTCTTTGAATGCAATATTCTTTAGAGTGACATTATTCATTAAATGAAGCGTAGAAACTACATACCAAACTTTTTACAAAATCATGTTATATTGTTGTTTTACGTAAATATAACGAACAGTACATTATGCTAAAAGATAATTTCTTATATAAATCAAATCAGAATGTTAATGCAATTTTACGAAAAATGCTCTCTGTTGTTAAGCCTTTCGGTAGGCTTCAAAGTGCCAAACTGTCGTTAACTATAAAGGGAATGATACGACATTGATGTTTAATGGAAATGTATAACAAGTTACTAATGCGGTGTCATAGATGCTTGTGTAACGTGTCTGGGAAATTCAGATGGAGATTTATCCCAGACAGCAAACTGGCTGTTATAAGCTCCGCGTGGTTCGGTCGGCAAGTAAGTGCTTGCTCAGTAGTGGAAACGTAACCTTCGTAGTCGCACAATCACATCAGAGGATCCGACGAAGATCCTGTCGTTGGGAAGGTGGGTCGACTTTTCACTGTTGTAGCTGAGGTTTCTTTGAAATAAGGCTCCACCTCTTTGTAAATTGCGTTTTCACCGAACTTGTGTTGAGAAATCGGACGTCGTGGGCCGCTTCCCTTCCACAGGCGCTTCTCAAACAATAAGATTGTGTCCTGTTCCGGAAGGCAAGAATATTGTGTATTTAACAATAATAGTCGAAACCAATTTTCAAATTTGGTGTGAGCAAAATTGCGTCATCCACGGCAAAAAGAGAGCTGGAAACATCCCGAAGGTGATTTGAAAAATTAAGAGAATGATAAGAAATAGAATAATGAGGGACCATGCTAAATTAACAGTGGCACAGTTTCAAAGAAGTAGTCTCCCTTTGTGTAAAGAAATCAGTCGAAAATCAACAAACCCGATTTTCCATTGGAGATCAATAAAAACAAGTGCTGGCATATAAACTGAAATTATTTGTTTAGTTTAAACTGCGAGTATGTAGTCACAAAATGAGCCAACTGCTAAGTTTAGAAATTTTGCTTCTGTAAAGGCTCAAATGTAAGGGTCCTAATTAAGGCCATGTTATATGGTGTTTTGTGTCTGTAATATTATCTTTAAATACCTTGTAAGTAGCTTTATGTATTTATGGAAAGTTATGTTAAAGATATTCACATATTGTAGAACAATATCCAAGTAACTTATGTAATGGATTTATAAATTCAAAATTAATTAATAATTACTACATACTCGTAGAATTATAATTGTCAAGTTTTTAATCAATGGACAGTAATTTTAGATAATGGAATTTTACCGCTTTTCCAATTAATAGTATTGAAGTATTATATAAAATTGAAGTTTAAGTATAGATATTTGAAATAATTAACTCTATAAAGTTTTAGCAAGCAGTTTATGTGTTCATGTCTATTATACGATATAGCTTAGAAAATTTAAACTGTTAATATTTGGGGTGTACATAGATAATAGCAGCGGAAATAATAAGTGAAACAGGTTGTAATATTACGCAAGGTGCTAAAATTATTTTTAGAGGGAACTGGAAGGGTATTATTGTGTCATGTATATGTTCCAAGTGTGATGTTTGTTAGAGTGTTGGGGGAAGGGGCCTTCCGCACTTCTTCCTTCACGAAGATTTTCTCCCTCTTTGGAGCTGTGATTTCTCGATTTTATTTCAGAGTTTGAGATAACGTCTGTGCCTGCCAGCCTTCAAAAAGAGTGAAGAACAACTGTGCAATGTTACATGTGTCGTTTTACAATTCTTGTGTGCGCTTTCCTTTCGTGGATAGAATTGTTCTGTGAACGGGCGGAAAGCGTGCAAATTTCAATGCGAGAGTGAACCTATTGGTACCTTGAATTCTTCTTCTTGGTTACTCAGTCCAAGGACTGGTTGTTCAGTAGATGTACTCACTCTCTTTATTCATGTCTATTATCCTACGTTCTCTTCAAGTCATAGTATGTCCTAGTATTAGTGTCTGAGTAATTGTGCCACAAAACCATTCCTTGGTCGTCGTCTCTTGCCTTGAATTTTACCTTCCAAAACTTTCAGAATTTGGTCTCCATTGCGCAATGTGTGTCCCATCCATAATAGTCTTATTCTGTTTAGCATGCTGGTCAGATTCCTTGGATCTCCCACTCTCTCCAGGACCTCCTCATCAGTCATTCTACTGAGCCAGCTAATCCTCTCCATTCTTCTATATCTCCAAATCTCAAATTCCTCGAGCGTTTTCCCTTCCCTATTGGTCAATGTCCATCTCTCAGAACCGTAGAGAGCTACTGACCAAACATATATCTTTAAAATCCTCTTCCTCAGTTTTAGATCTATATTTTTGGATGTCAGTAGTCTTTGATTCTCTCTAAAAGCCTTTTTTGGCATCCCATGTCTCATTCTAAATTCCTTTTCACATCCCGCATCATCAATAAAAATTTGACCCAAATAGGAATGATTTAACTTGTTCAATGAATTGTCCTTCATTTTTAAGAAAAGCCTGTTTTGGATCCTTCCCTAATACCATTAGTTTTGTCTTATTTTAATTTATTTTCATTCCATAGATACCGCATTTTTGTGTATTTCTGACATCATGCGCTGTAATGATTAGGCTGATCCTGAAATCATTGCCTGGTCATCAGCAAATTTAATGGCCTTGAATGTGAGTGCAATTACGTATGAAAGGGAGTGTCTTTGTTTTGATATAAAGTAAACGACTTTCAAATTCTTTCTGTAGTTGAATGGAGTGCAAAGTTCCCTGTGAAGTTTACAGAGTATAATCTCTGTGTCCACCTCGCCTTCGGGGTAGAGGAATACAGGGATTTCAGAGATCCCTGTCGAGGCACACTTTGCAGTGGGTTTCGATCTTTGAAGACATAGGGCTAATTACGTACGGGATAATTCTGTATAATCCATGCATTGGATGAATTTTTATCAAACGAACTCAATGAACCTAAGAAATAGTGGCGTATGTATGATGAGTGAATACATTCTATGGAACTGAACCAGAAAAAGGAAAAAAAATAAAGAAAGAAAGACTGAAAAAGTAACCATCAGCTGTGTTGCAACAAGCTTTTCTGCACAAGTTTTCCATGTGTACGGTTTCAAGTAAATGCTAAACCTAGCTAAAGACGAATTTTTACATTGTAATGCTACCTTATACTAAGAGAAAATATGGAATTATTTCCTAGTAATATATTTTTCTGTTAAAATACGGTTTACTAAAAATTGAAATTAAATTTTCAATATAAATTTTAGAACACTAAAACAAAATTATATACCTTAACATTGCCAGTTAAAAATATTGAACATCGGATTGAGAATATTTATTGCATTGAACACTTTGAATTATGAACAATGTTTGCGTACGTATTTTTTCATCTTAATTATTTAGATTTCAGCCGTTAAGATATTACGTTTTTATATCTGAAAAAGAAATTACGACTTTTTTGTTCTGATGGAAAATATCCGTTTGTGTATGATATACTTTCCTACCAATACCATTTCATTGGTGCCCATTTGTTTCTTTAAATGTGGGTAGATTTCCCGCAAGGTTTCATACATTTCGTTTACCTCCATATTTGCCATTCTACTTGCTGGAAGCCAATTCTACAGTTTTGATAGGAATAACTTTCAATATCAGGAACGATGGGTCGACCATTTCTAATTTTGTCCTGTTCTTTCTCACCAAATAGCTGCACATTTTATCTTTACTTGCAAAAATTTGAAGGTTTTACATAAATATATATTAACCGTTATGAACAATCCAGACATAGAATATTTAAAAAAATACACAATATTTTCACTATGGGAAAAAGGCATTTAATTTTTTGCTGGTTTTTAAATTTCCTGCATATGCATTTTTCACTATAATTTCTAGCGTGAGACAGTATTCAATATACGCGCCAATTAAACTGGAGAATTTGGTGGGATGATCGGACACCATCAAGCGGCAATTGGAGATGGGAGGGCTTAAGAATTCAGTGGTTTACTAATGATAGCTGTTCCAGAGAGGTGTAATTTTAAAAAATTCTGTAAGCAGGCTACATGGGAAAATGTAGAAAATACAGTTCCTATGTGTTAATAATTATATCTGCAAATTAATTTTGCATAATCGTGGATAAGCATTTCTTTAAGAAATTTGCTTTCGAATGATATCTATGGTCCAAAGTATTTGCAATAGGAGATTCACATGCGTTCATTGTCGCTACGATGATACCGAATGCATCGTCTACTGCCCACCTGAGTCACCATTTAGATACCTAAGCGGCATCTGCTTAGCATCATTTGTTTAGTTCTTTGTCCTGGGTGGTGTAACGGAAGCAGCGTAGTACGTAAAACGGCTGCTAGTTCGAATCCCTTTCTATTGCGATTCTATTGTAAAGTTTTCGGAAGGATGAGTACACGGAAAATATTATAATATACGGCGATGACATGCAGGCAATACTTTCAAACGCTTTTCAGTAATTGTGAAAAATAATTAGTTCAGAGGATTTACAATGATATCCCGGCCTGTTTTTTCGTAGGAGGCAAAGAAATGCAAATACAGCATCTGTACTTGCCGCGCAATTTTCTGAGCTGTAAAGAAGCCGATCTGGATATAGTATTGACATATACCTTAGTAAACACGGCATATTATTTGTTTCTTTCCATTGCTTTGATTTCTGGTTATTTCATATCAGATGAATGGAATGTTTTACGAAAAATATGGTCCCGAGCAAGCTTTGAGTGTGTCTGTCTTCATACGGGAATACAAAGACCTTAAGAATATTTAAATGCATGCCTCCAGCAAGTTGTGTTTAAGTATTTAAACAAAAATATATTTTGAAAAATTGAAACAGAGTGGAACATTTGCTGTTGCAAATGATGACATCTTTATTTTGGTCGGATGTTCATCACAATCGTCCACCATTGTCAATCCACTGCTGAATGAAAGTCTCCCAAAGTTTCTTCTACAATTGTCTGTGTTGAGCCTTTCTCCTCCATATCACTCCAGCATACTTTCGAATTTAATCCATCCATCTCCCATAGGGTCTTCATCTGGGTTTCTTCTGTCCCTTGCAATCCAGTCTAAAATTTCGGTTGTCCATCGGTGGTTAATCAACTGAAATATTGCTTTTCGACCCCGCTGGGAACGAACCTTAGATCTCTCGATAACTAGCCGATTGCGTTTGCCTTACGCTACGGTGCCAATATTCCACGCCGCTATGTGTGTTTATCTGTCTGCATTTGACTTCACAAATCCATAGAGATGGGCTCAGCAACTGAGGTGTCTCCATGTAGTGGGGCTTAACGACACAAGCTATTTAATTAAAGCTAATAAATCCAAAGGGCGAGAGAAATGGGGAAAAATTCCCTAATACGTGGAGATAATGTAAATAGACAAAGTCATCGCTCTTTCCACGTTTTTCTTTAATTAACACATAGCAAATGAAAACTTGTATTTCGACATCGTTGTATATCAAGAATTGTGTTTCGCAGCGCTGCGAAATACAATTTTGTGGTTGCTAATTAAATCTGCAAATGTCTTTGTGTAATCCTGGAGAAGGATTTCTTTAGGAAATTTACTTTCGATTAATATATATGATTCGAAGTACTTGTAATATGAGACTTAGGTGCGTGCATTGCAAAAATAATGAACGTTATCGCTACGATGAAATCGATTGCATCGCCTATTGCCTACCAGGGTCAGCGTTTAGATACCTAAACTACATCCGCTTAGCGTCATTTGCTTAGTTCTTTGCCCTGAGTGGTGTAACGGCCGCAGCATAATGCGTAAAATGGAAGCAAGTTCGAATCCCTTTCTACAGCGATCCCATTGTAAAGTTGTCGGAAGGAGAGTACACGGAAAATAGTATTATATACGGCAATGATAGGAAGGCAATAATATTTTGAAACGCATTTCAGTAATTGTGAAACATAATTAGTTCAGAGGATGTAAATTAAATTGTGTGTTAATTAAAGAAAAACGTGGAAAGGGCGATGACTTTAACTATTTACATTGTGTCCACGTATATGGAAGATTTACACCTTTTCTCTCTGCGATGTGTTATGCATCCCCTGACCTTGCAACCTGCTCGTTCAAGTACTATGTTATTATTCCAGTATCTACTGCGTTGTCATTTCTAAACACATATATTTTTGCAAGTTTGTGTTCATATTAACTGAAGTCAGGAGCCTACGAGGATTAAAATGTGAGAATGGCAACTTGAAGAGCAGTTCTTGAATCTCCAGAGATTTATTTGGAAGGGTCTCAATTCCCATAAGGTCAACAACGCCGTTAAATGATTGAAATAAATTGTTTGAGGACATTAAGCTTCCATGAAAGATCCGTATAATAAACAGATATTTTTCAACACCAAATCAGCCTATGGATCCGTTGCGGTGAAGTTTTGGTTTAACCTTCACTAGTTACTGATTGAGTGGCAAATCTTTTCTTATTTTGCTCCCTAAAAAGCAAATTCCATAGCTACTGGCGAAATATCTGATTGCAAAGCTGGCGGGAATAATAATTGCTGCTCACTTAAGTGGAGAAGCAAAGCTTCAGTTTACCTTCACTGGCCTTGAGTTCCATTTCGAAGCTCGAAATATCAAATGACCTTTTTTGTTATAGAACTGCATACATTTTTCCTAAAAATATTATTAAAAGTCTTTCAGGGATTTATTTGTCATGAAAACTGAAGCATGATATAAAAATTTCACATTCAGAAATTGCAAATGAATGAATTGTAGCAAATAAAACAACTCTCAGTACATTATTAGTGAAAAAATTATATATAATATAATAGCCTAAAATATCTGTTCTGTTTCTTGTGCCTTTAAACAAATGTCTGTCATTAGACTCAGATTAAATATAAAGTATTTCATTTTACGAAATATGTATTGTATTTAACATTATGAAACAGATTATACGTTTTCGAGGAAGAAGATTTCAGATTTCATTGCAGTTGTAAATCTAATCCATTTGCAGACATTACAAACAGACTAGTTCGCTGTTCTCTTGCTACATGTTAGGCCACGCTTTTGTGCCCTATTGTATCCGTTATGATGCATTCATTACCTTAAATAAAAATCAGAGGTGAAAAATATGCAGCGCTTTCGTTTCAATTCTTCCGACAATTTTAAATTTCATTCTTTTATGAATGGCATATTCGTGAAAAACGCTCAAGAATAATTTTATTGACCGTTTTACGCATTTTCAAATTTATTTGTGGTGTACAATGCATCATATCAACAATACAGTGCTGTCATTGTGAGAAGATCACATTAAAAATATATCTTTCATTCGCATGAGGTTGTTACGGGGTAAATATTACATGCGGACAAGGATTGTTAACCCTTGTGATTCTCGTTTCTTACATTATTATCAATTGAGGGAAGAATTGTGTGGCGGTTATTCCCAATTCCTTCAGTTTTTTTTCACAGTTTAGGAAAATCATATTATGAGATGTTGGTGAAAACATTCCAAATACGTGGCGTCAGAAAATAAATAAATACATCGCTCTATCAATTTTTCGGTTGCTATGTGTTTCTGGAACGTGGATAGAGCGATGTATTTATTTATCTATTTATGAGATGTTGCGCCATATCTCACCGGAAATTTTTTTGGTCAGTATAACCAATTAGGATTATTAGATTTTACATATTAGATACTAAGTGATTGGGGATGTGAACACCTGAGGGGATAGTTCATTAAAAGTAAAGATATCATTTACAGTATATTACTGTAAAAAATATATAGAAATACGATTAGCAACGCCTTTTTCTTTAATTCACTATTGATGGTCTGATTCGTTTTTGCGGTCTTTTATTAGATCAACCCTAAAATATCAGATCATGCAATTGTATTACTCTTAATATTTCATAAGTTCAGTTCATTTCTAATGTGCAGCTGAAAACCTCACATGTTATAACGAACGCCTTGCTTCTCTGCATTGAAAAAAATATTTACATTCGAAAAAAAAGTTGCCCGTAAATCTACATATGAGAAATGTTATTTAGACAAAATATTCTATTCAAATTACGTATGTTAACGTATGTAGCGTCAGAACAAAATGTTGTCGAAATAGACGAGCTTATGGCTAACAAAGAACAGACCATACCAAAAGTAGGGATATAGTCTACTCCTCCGGGAAAAAAATCAACCAAAGAAGGTTTATAAATTTAAAATATTTAATACTTTTACTGCAGGTAATAAAGAATACAAAAAGAGCGAAAACGAAACACAAATGTTAGCCCTCCTACAGAATTGATGCACTGTAACTTAAGTATTTGCTGAAATAAGAATTCGGACTACTAAAACAAAATGACCTTTAACTATTACTAATACCAATGAGAAATATAAGTAATCACCTGCGCAATACTTTTTATGGAGCAGTTTGTGTAATATGTAACATAATATCCGCATTGTAATAAATACTAAACACTTAGCCAGCGTTGGCAGTAATAGAGAGAGAGAGAGATAAGTGTATCTTATCTCCCGTACCACTGTAGGAAGAAATGTGGATAAGGTGAAAAAAATATATGTGGGCTCAATGATTTTATATAACTTTCACCATCAAAGGAGCAAACGAAGTGATCAAATCCTCCAGGAAGTGTTGCAGAAAAGTCCACTTGGGATTTTCTTTTTCTTGTGCTCGTAGCTGAACAGCTACTCATAAGTTATTCTTCCTACGGAGGAAGAACGAATGAAGCACCGCCCCTAGTTCTTGTGGAAGTTGCCTTCATTTGCTTGGTGTAGAAGATTTTAAAACTATCAAGCTAAGAAAACAATAACAACAGTAGCTGAAAAGAGAATGTTGCAAGTTTTCGTGGTGTAATGAAGTGGCGTCACGTTTGACCGTTCGCCCAAAGTATGTATTATGAGGAGCCGTATGGGAAAGGAAAGCACTCTCCATACAAAGTGTTTTTTTCTTTGATTGAAGATTTACGACATTCGCTGAACAGAAAATGTTGCAAGTTTTCGTGGTGTAATGCTGTGGTGTCACGTTTGACCGTTCGCACAAAGCGCGCATTTCCAGGAGATTGATGGGAAAGCAAAGCACTCCCCATGAATGTTGGATTTTTTTGAACTTTTTGATTGAACAATTAAGGACCACCGTGGCTAACTCAATGGGATATAAGCAGTGGCTCGTCCCTAATTCAGGGCCACTGATTCCAGGGAATGGAGAGAGCCAGGGCCGTAAGACAAACATAACATCCATGACTCACCGGAATTCGAACCCAGACCTTTAATGGACAAATGTGGGTTTGCTACACTCGTTAATGAAGAATACGTTTCACCCAAATCAAAAACTTACTGGGTGATCTGCATTTGTCAGCAAGCTTTACTATGGAAGTGGTTCATTTTTAGAGGAAACCAAATATAAGTAAATTAATAAAGTCATTACGTCTCATTATATTGGACAGGTAAGAAAATCAATACGCTTCCTTTTCTAGGAAAGCGGAAACTTTAAAACCTGAAGAATAGGAAATGCCGTTAGCATATGGAAAGGTATAGGAAAGTTAAAGAATCTTTGCTGAGAGGATTTCAGCAATGAAAATATTTTGTACTAATAATATAAGCTGAACTGAAAAGACTCATAGACAAATTTTGCAAGACACTCATTGTCGGACAACTTCAGTTATAGAAAATAAAGTTAAAGGGAGCAGTTTATATACAGGAGACCTGGAAAACCCCAAATAAGAAAGTGATTGCAATTTCACCAATTCCTAATTTTTTAAAATTAAATCTGAATGGTGTCATGATATTTAAATCAAAACACATGCAAACCATTTATAATAGATGGATCCTCAGAAGAATGGTGTTGCTTTCATTTCCTCGAAGACAGTGAATCGAAGGTACAATCATTACGGAAATGAGAAATTAGTGTGAGTAATGCAATTTCTTTTTCAAAGCTTTGATAATAGGAAATTAAGAAATTTCAGGTAGCTTCAATTCCAGAATCAACAACTTCCACCGTGATTTACCGACAGGAATTGATTATAACAATGTCGTAAAGAAATGAGGAAAAAGAGAAAATTGAAGATTCTTTTTCTGATGCTCTGCGATTCATAACTGATTCTTGAAGACACACACCAGAATTTTTCACACAAAATTGCTTCAGTAAAGCTGGGATAGATAGCATACTCAACTACTCTTTTCTGACGGAATAGCTTCCACTCTGTGATTGGTTGCGTCATTAGTTAATAACGAATTTGCTGGTATTTCTGCAATTAACTGAAGACTTCGTTAATGTAGATGACTCTTTCTCGCCATATCTGGCATCCATTCTGCCAACGGTACAATATAAGAACACAAATTACGTTTTTAAGAGTGTATAGAAAGGAAATAGTAGAACCGTCGTCCAAAGTCGTATGCAGCAGGAAATGACTGGGAGCGAAATCTCCCTTGATTTTGTTTTAGGAACATGCTACGGTGATGATCGGTTATGCAATGTAATAAGTTTTATTCGGCATTTGTTATGGGAAAAAATATAAAGCAAATCAAACAATATTAGATCCGTTTGTTAAAACAACTTCCACATGATAACTGTTTCAGGCTTCGTTGTTATGGTGCATGCATTTAAGTTATTTTTAATTTAATTTGGACAACTGTAACTAAATAATTTATCGTTTCATTTACACTAAAATCTCCTTTACTAATAGTTTACGAATTTCTGCAGTTCCAAAGTAACCTAACAAAAGGTGTTTCAATATATGACTTCAAAACTTTAAACTTTTATCTTACATAATTTTTTTTAACATATTAAGTAGAAATCATTTTTACTATATTCCGGCGAAATATATTCCTTCACAGTATAATTTTTAAAACTGAATTTAAGTTAGCGGTACTAAACTACGGGTCATAACTAAAATCAGGGCGACAAGATGACTGACGTGGAGTCCCTAAGAACCTAACCTACAGTCGCTAAAAGGTTTTATTGAAGTCGATAATTATTTATTAAAAATAGGCATTTAATTTCAGAGCAAATGATTGGGAAGATATAATAATGGATTTTATGTCTATTATTTTTAAACGTACTGTAGAAATTAAATTTGAATAACTAACGACCACAGTTTATTGTTGTACGGCATTGTCCTAATATATAGTTTAAAATAAAAGTACATGGCACTTTTTTTATATTTGTATTAATTCCTTTTAGCGTAGAGCCATTGACGTTAAGACGCCGTGGTGCCAATGCCGCTAAGACTGAGTCGTACGCGATTTCATCAAATGGATGTGTTCATGACAATTTCTAATTCTAAATTAGAAGAATCGAAGAGGAAAGTTTAATTAAATTTGCTTCTTTTGGGTTGGGTAAAAAGTTTGGATATTATACAGATAAATTATTCTTAAAAGGTATTACACCTTCCAAAGTATTACTTAAGAACCCAGAAGAAGCTGTAGTTTGCGTGCCGTGAACGTACGACGTGCATTGCGCGTTGTATATCATTGTCAGTACGATGTTTATTTTTTTTTTTAAATTGAAACGTTTTTTTTATGCAATTAATGTTTTCTGAAGATGGATTCACTGTGTAATCCGAAAGATCTGAAAGTTTATTTATATACTTCTAACTTGTTGTTGTTATTTCTTAACTTTTAGACATTTAACGCAAGTTTGAATGGTGCTAAGACGGTTTGAAAGTTAATATGCATATACTTCAGAACGACAATAATATCATTTGAATGTCCTGTATTTTTCATTTAAAATTTTGCGGTTTTTAAGGAAGGGGTATATTGAAGTATCGATCATCTTCAGCTTTAACCTGTGTAAGGTCTTCATCCCGGAAATGGGTGTTCCCAACTTTTGCAATGATTTTTTTAAAGCACCTAAGCTTTATTAAATCGCTTTGTTAAATTATCTACTATATTTATTTAGACATTCTGGAGTTATCTAATGATATTCCACTGCTGACGCAAAGAATAAATTTGAAACGAATTTCTTGGACTTCAGAACAGAAAACAAACCAAAGCCCCTTAAGGCAGTTGTAAATTTAAAATGAAATAATTTCGATCTTGTAGTTAATCCGAGCTTCAGCTGACATTTTTTTCAAAAAATGTATGTTACTTTAAAGCATCGGCAAATTGGTAAGGCTGAATTTGCGAAGTTCAGCTTTATCTATTTGCCGATGGGAAATTCTTGCTAAACAGGAAATGCTTATTTTTATACTAGAATTGCTTATTTTTGTGGTGTAAAATGAAATAATATTTTAATGAACAGAAATTTCTTAAGAAAAGTAGTGAATGAAATAAGTTCCTAAAAAGAGAAAATTCTTATTGAAAATCCTTAGTAAATCAGAAAATTCTTAACAAACAGGTTAAAAATGAAATAACTTCCTGCTTGTAGTTAATCCAAGATTGAGGTCAGATTTCTGTCAACAGATTTGTGTTATGGTATGGACAATCAAATTTGCGAAGCAAGAAATTTCTTAAAAAATAGTAATAAAAATGCTTAGGAATGCATATTATCCTGTGAAAGTGATCAGATAGAATAAATAATATCATTGGTTATGAAAACAGTAGAGGTAATTGAATAATTTTTGTGGTTTTGAAATAACTGCGAATCTTCCGGGAAATGCCGACATCCTTTTCTTCAAGTAGAATGGTAGATAACAAAACGCATATCGAATTAATGACTGAAATGCTGGTGCAAAAAGGCTTCCATTACGTTTCCAGGCGCATATTATTTATTTGGGAATGTTTTTTTTCAGATGCATGATATATTATAGGTAAATAAAAATATCAAGCACATTAAAAATAAATAAATAATAATTAAATCAGGCAAATAAAATTGTATCAGGTAAATTAAGGTGGAAGTCCAGTGATTTGACTTTCCACACTTCCAATGGGCAAACTTCTGTACACATTTTCTTCACGATTAATGCGTTACCAAAGATCGATTAAGCTAACTTCATATTATAACTTGGTATACTTAATATTTTTAATATTTTTTAAAACATAACCATAATTATATTAAAAATCAATCACTTTTCCTTTGGTAGTTTTAAGACCAGAAAAAAGATGGCGCGACCTGTACATTGATGACGTCAGTAAACAAGCAGATGTTGGATTGCTTAATTATGGTTATGTTTTAGAAAATATTAAATACTCCAAGTTATAATATGACGCTATTTTAATCGATGTTAAAATTTTCATCCTTGGGAACGCATTTATTGTGAAGAAAATGTGTACAGAAATTTGCCATTGGAAGTATAGGAAGCAAAATCACTAGAATTCCACCTTAAATGTAAATATCTAAGCAAGGAATGTAAATGGACAATTTTTCGCTCTATCCACGTTATTTTTTAAACAACTCATAGCGACTGAAAAATTGTATTCTGGCACTACTGGGATCGAACCCCAGAACTCTCGATAACTAGTCGAGTGCGTTCGAATTTACGCTACATTCGAACGCACTCGATCCCAGTAGTGCCAGAATACAATTTTTCAGTCGCTATGCGTTGTTTAAAAAATAACGTGGATAGAGCGAAAAAAATTGTCCATTTACATTATCTCCACGTATTTCATATATATTAACCATTTCTATCGCCCTTTGAATTTATCAGCTAAAAATTAAAATAGCTGTTGCGTTAAATGCCACCAGATGACGACATCTCAGTTGCTGAGACCATCAATACGCATTCGTGTAGTCAGATGCTGACTGATAAACCACGCATTGCGCTGAGAATTGTTGGCGCTGTAGCGTAAATTCGAACGCACTCGACTAGTTATCGAGAGTTCTGGGGTTCGATCCCAGTAGTGCCAGAATACAATTTTTCAGTCGCTATGCGTTGTTTAAAAAATAACGTGGATAGAGCGGAAAAAAATTGTCCATTTACATTATCTCCACGTATTTCATATATATTAAGCAAGGAATTTCGATAATGTCCTAAAAGAGAGAACTTTGAAATCCATGCGAAAAGCAGCAAACACTGCGGTGAGACACGGCATCTATCTTTGCTGACGACCGCCGACTCTTGGACTTCTAAAAAACACTTCTGCAAATTGCGTTTTTAACTGTAAACTAGGGTAAATAACCAGGTTTTGAAGCATATTTCACTTTTAAACATATAGCACAAATAGGTATTATAATACACTAAAACAAAATGCAGCCTGTAACATAAAATTCATGTATCCTGATTATCAACACCTTATTGAAATCCTTATTTTCTCTAGTTGGCTAACTTGTGAAAACATGTTTTTCCGTTACTGAAATCGAAACGCCTCACTCTGGAGTAAATTGCTCTCCAAACTAAACTACACGGACAGAATGTATCGCTGCAGAATTGTCATACGTCACATCATCTCCTTCTTATTCTTTTTTAAGCGAAGAACGAATTTTCGTTAATTCTAGATGATGTGTGGAACAAACATCTCACATTTTGTTTCGAAGAACCCAACGTCCAGGACATCCATTTTTACGTTTGTGCGTCAATATGAAAACAATCCCTCACTCGGAAGTAAGTCGCTACCCCAACTAAGCTACGTGGTCAGAATGTATCACTATAGATTTATCATCTTGACGCGTGTGTTACCTCTGTATTACGTCACACACACTGGTTTACCTGCTGTCAGGGAAATGACATTTAATCATTTTTTGGTGCCCGGGGTCCACTCCGACAATGTACTGCAGATAACACTTGTTTTAAGCTTTGAAACTAGTTGTATTACGTTTCTCTATATCCATTATTTATTTATTTTTTTATTGGAGGTTTAACGACCACCGTGAGCAACTCAATGGGCTATAAGCAGTCACATACATTATTTATCGAGACAGTCCTTTAAATTAATTTCGCTAGTTACTTTACTGTTTCACTTGTTGACAGACTAATAACATTTAATAACTTTTTCAGTATTAGCAGATGATCCACACCGATAATGTAGTCCAGATGGCACTTGTCCTAAGCTTTAAGACAAGTAGTGTTACTTTTTTTTCTGTATTTCTATTAATTCAGGAAATATACCTTGGTATCAAATAATTTGCACACACCGATCACCTTTTTTTTTACTTTGGGCTATCACTCGTTTTACTGCTGTACAACTGCACTTGGAAATTGAGAAAATAAAGCTACTTTTCACCTTAAGGACTTCATAATCATCATGCATGCATTTGATGGACCAAGCTGCATTTGTTATTAGTGTATCATACCTATTTTGTGCTATGATTAAAGGAGAAAATGGATCTGACACATGCTGTTTCCTAGGTCACAGTTAGAAACACTATTTTTAGACGGACACCTTAGATGTCGAAGAGCCGAACCTCGTCACCAAAGACAACTACCGTTTCTGACCGACAACACCCTTTTGGACTCGAGACTTCGTTCCATCTCTCGGTGGATTACAAAGTTGTCTCTATTAGGACATTGCCTGATTTTCTTGCGATATACTTTTCAAACTTAAGACAGCCCTACACGGAAGAGAAATATTAAAAGATAACAGAGAAATTAAAAACTGTTGCGTCTATTGTAAAGGCAAAATTTCTAATTTTTAATCGTAATATCCGGATACTTAAAATAGTATAACTATACTAGTAATCCGAATTTCTTGGGGTAGAACATAAATCAAAGTTTACCCCAGATTCCACACATCAACCAGATGGCTTTTTCAAGGAAAATAGACAGGTAACTGCAAACTGGGTAATAGAACACTTCAACAATGTGAACGCAATGACCTGACTGGACAATAAATGAATAGGCTCAAATGTGATCATTCATTCGAAAAAACGAGTTCACGTTGATTGGGTACGTGGTATCGTGATAGAAAACGCGGCATTATTTGAAAAACTGATTCCAAAAGCGTGGCAACTCAAGAGAGACTCTATCATTGCAAACATCGCTGTAGGTCAAGATTTCCAAGGTTTCGCGAAAGACAGTAGTTTTGGGTGTGGAGTACGAAGCTAATTTCTCTATATCATGCAACATAAGATCAGCGGACTTCAGCTTTGACCCCTCTTGATAAGGCAGTGGTTATGTTACCACATTGTATATCCCTTTCATGTTCGTTGATTCTAATTCCAAACGAACGTTTGGTCATTCCGATGTAGAATTGCCTGGAGCTGGCCGGAAAAAATAGTGGGGCGGCATGAACACCTACCTCATTGAGAAGAGAGGGCTTGTCGATATTCTCTTTAGCATCGTATATAAACATGCCAGAGACCTAATGTCGAAACCGAAGTTCATCCTTCTAAGAGCGTTTTTGAGTTGTTAGGAAACTTTTGGTATATAGGGAATAGAGCCCAGGTAGCGAAGTTGCGCCATAGAAGGATCCCACGACTAGTTCTGGCTTTTTCGACGAAGTTACGCATTCGGTTCGACGTATATCCTGCCTTAGTGGCCAATTCAACGATGTTTCGATGTTTTTTTAGTTCGTATTGTCTAGAACGAATATCGGAGGAGACGGTGTAGGCTCTTTTAATTCGAGAACAGAAGAAGGCCGCCTTGTAATCATCAGGCAGAATGTACTGCAGAGCATCAGGTTGAGAATGGAGGTGGGTTTACAATTGCCCTTTGTACGAAGGATGTTGTCATGCGATTCTCTCACCTAGACGTCCAGATAAGGTAAGACGCCACTGTGCATAAGCTCTGTAGTGAAATTGGTGGCAGGGTGTATATAAATAATTGACTTTACCGAGGAAAAATGGGAGTCGCTTTTCCGTGAGGCCATATAAAAAATACGTCTTCCTTATATCGCAGCTAGCTGGTAAGACGTAAGGCGATGTTGATAAATATCTTTTGCTCAATGGGTCGCAGTACTGCTTCCGCGAGGACAGGTGAAAGCGATGATCCCAGATGCGCCATTTACTTGCTTATAAACTTGCCTTTGGAAATTAAAGTAGCTGGAATTTGAGACTAAGTCCATTAATTTGAAGATGCTGAAGAAATACTCTTGCGAACAAACTGATGAATTACAAATAGCCTCTTTCAGTGATCTGATGTATTCCGCACGGAATCGATGGACAAAGGAATACCAAGTCGAAACTGCCAATAATATCCTGTTGATGAACGGTTAGTTGTTTAATTTTCGTGATAAAATCTAAAGTAGAAGTTAATACAAAATCCGATTCAGGTAGAAGTTAATACAAAATCTGATTCAGGTAGATGACTAGTCAGGAATCGGGTAAAAGCCTTCTCTAAATAAATTTTGCGGATTTCTTGAGATCTTATGGAAGAGCAAGTAGACTTGCAGCTCTGTGCACCTGTGCAACCCAAGAATTTAGAGGGTTCGTTCGTGAGACCGTAGATCCAGAATCGGTTATAAAATCCGTTAGTTTCGCATTGTAATCCGCTGTATCCAACTTCTCAAAGTTGCATTGGTTTCTGTACCAGAAAAAATGGTTAAGCAAAATACGGGATACACCCTCCCTCCAACAACGTAACTGATTTCAAGGAGATGCAGTAATTTTTTTTATATTTTCGTACTTGTTACAGCACTAGCTGTATACAAAACTAATCACAATAAACATTGATTGAACTGCGCTGGTTCATATTTATTAAGACTAAATTTCTGATAACTGCATTAATTCTTTCCGTAGCCAGCCACGATTAATTTTTTAAAACTTTGTAGAATTTAAATTGAGGGGCCATTTGAACTACATGCAACGCTTTTCCAATTGCGTTTTGCAAACTGAAACAGAAACAAATTCCAGAAAACTGAATAATTTATCAATAAGTAGTGATCAGCCTATCCAAAAACTTTAGGAAACTTTTAACAGTCTTTTCTCCGAAAATGTCTTATAAAAACTTTATACAATTTACTAACTGTTGAAAATTTTCTGAAACAAGTGGCATGTATGTCGTCTCCGGCAAATTGTTATGCCGGAGGAAAATAGTACTTGATATAACACCGCCCTTTGTTTTGTTGAAGTAATTCACATTCATTCGGGTTTAAAAGTAAAGTTCGTTTTACAATTAGTAGTGCAGTTTTGGCTTGAAACAATTTGTTGTGTATACTAATTTTTTTAAGTATACTGAAAATCCAGGCATTTTTTCTCCAAAAAATTAGGTATATAGGGGCATCGGTGTCTAGCTTGTGTCTGTGATTGCATCTGTTCAGGACTCGGGGAACCAATGTTGTTGGGCTTGTCTTCCAGCGTTTCTCTATCTCTTCGTAGAAGAACAAAATCCTCAACAATTGTGTGATATGCAATATTGTTCACACAAAATTATGGACTGCGACTCCCAACTTAGAGTACTATCGCTTTATTTTTAACAAAAATAAATGACGAAATACGGTGGGAAAACGACTTTCTGCAAATTCAGACAGACTTACAGCACAGGCTAGTCCGATGTTTAGGATCCTGTTCTTGTTGACACACACTTAAAAAAGCGATATGTGTTTTAAGCAGTTCATTTACATGTACATAACTGGAATAATTTTTACATGGTTTTTCTAAACACAAGCACGAAGTTAATTTAATGATGCGTTGAATTATCTGCAACTACTTTAGTAGATTTTTTCGGGATACCAGTAAGCATTTAAAGTACTGAAAGCTAGCAGTATCTTACATGGTCATTAATAACGATAAATTTGCTTTACTGTCAAAGAGTTTTCCCAGGTGGCCAAGCGACATCCACAGACACAAAACGGTAAATGAAAGTTAATTCCGTATTCGTACACTTAGGTTGTCCATTGTAAGATACTGAATAGGAAAACCGACAAGAAAGTGACAAAAATAATAATAACATGTAATACTGCGATACCAAGCAGTTCAGCAGTCTGGAAAAACTGCTAAACACTACTGTTTACGAGTCTAGTGGAACACCATTGGGGGTTCCAGTTCGCCTTCAGAATACGGAAAATGTTTACCTCAATATTTCAAAATTATTTTCGGGCTTTTGAACAATTCGTTTACGCGATATTCGACATTTAATATCAGGAATTACAGCAAATAGCATTTCTAGTATAACCAAAATTTTCAATAATTACTGTCAACGAAAAAGATAAAGATACAGATTTTTCGAAATACCTTTTGAAAGTTCTAATTCTTCACAACTTATCTAAATTCAACGGCAAACTAATCTAATGACTTGGTAACTCTATGAACACAACTATTTCATTTGTTTAACCGAATGTCAAATAATGTAAGCAACACTAAAAATTTAAAAACATCTACTCTTTCAACAGAAAACAGTCAATAATATTTTTAAAAATTTAATTTAATCCGAAAATACTTACTGAATGTAAAAAGTGGAAAAGTTGAAAAACGATTTATAAATACCGAACAGTGAATACATTTATTAAAAAATGAAGGTCAACTTTTTTTCATATACCATTTTCTAAGGCCAATGCTCAGGAAAAATATTCAATATTTTTTCTGTATGTCCGAGAGATTTTGGTGGAGATATATACAAAAATCCTGTTCCGCCGAGGACACTGCTGCTCCTTTTACAGAAATACGTGGAAGAGTGACTTACTTGTAGTATATTTTAGTGGGCTGCCTATCGTAATTTTGAGAACATGGAATTTAAGGATCATACTGTGAATCATCCTTTGAATTCATGGGATCGGAGACCGATGCGCAATTAAATGGAATTGAAAGCGGAGGCGTCGCATGAACTGAAAACAAATTACTGACATCCACAAACGAAACCTGACCGAACAAATATTGGGGTATCTATTTACACAGAAATGTCTTCTTTTCTCAGGACTATTTCTTTGCATTGGAATCCATATTTCGTCAACCCTAGTCCGGCAGACAGTAAACCTATTTTCTGTTAGACAAGCTACATTTGCACTTACAGGAAGCGTCACTTTTCGGCCTGAAAAAAATAGGAGCGGCACTGTTAAAAGTTATCCCCAAAATTTATAAGGAACCTCCTTAACGGTCGCTAAGAGTAATCATAAAAAATTGAATAGCGTTGTGTGACCTATCGGTATTAAAGACACACGCAAATTGAATGCCTATAGGGGAAAGCTTTGACAGCTACCCTTTTAAATTTATAGGGTATTATTTTTACAGCTGCATATGTGTCAAATAACAAGGACATTTTAAATGATTATAAAATACATTCGGTAAAGGCTCGTCAATAATGACGAGAAAAAATAAGATATATGTATAGAAAAAAAGGTAATTTTTTTAATATCCATATATCATTTTTGTTTGGGATGTCCACATGTGAAAGTATATTTCATGAATAAACAGCAATAAAAAGAAGGTGCTACGTCTCATTCCGTTGATACGCCACACGTTGACATAATTCGCAGTTTCCATTCAAGGAACACCTGCCAGAAAGCACTAAAAGTGCAACGGGACGTCGCAATGTTCCTTTCTCTATATGTGCTATGGGACTAACATCACATAATTATATTCGTGAAGCTGATTTCATTCACTGAACACCTGAACTTGAACACGATAACTGAGCGGGTTGTCAGATTTCTCAGTTGTTACTAAGATGATGACGTTTCATAATTTAAGCCGAAAGCAGTTTCCATTCACCGAACGTCTGCACAGAAACACGAAAAGCTGAACGTGACATTACAAATATTTCTTTTGTTGCTATGGTGATTACTCTTTCCACTGTGCCATAAAAGTGGGACATACATTCAAACATTCAGAATATGCAAATTATTTTATGTATATGGAGATTACGTCACAGCTTTTAGAAAAAAGACTGGGATGTGAACGTGTTACTTCCTCCATTTGGGCACATGATCTTACTGACAGCTACCTCTTAACAAATAATATGAGGTTTTTAATTGTTTTGTTTTTTTATTTCAACCCTTAAAGTAATTGCAATAGTTAAGTGGAGACTATTAAAATGTATGGCAGCTTATTTATAATGCATTGAATTTCATGTACTGGATAAGTATCGAAATGAAAAATAGTATACATATCGTGATTGGTTTTAAAAGATGCTTGCGTTGATATCCTATTAGGCATTGAGCTAAAGGCTCGTCAATTAAGTGTTTTCGTATAGCCACTTAGTCTGCATCAGAGTATAGTAGCACTCTTCAGATCTTACATACATTCTACTTTAAATTCTTTGATATCACTGAAATTGCTCCTAAAATATTTTGAACGTTCATCAAAGAGTTTTAAAGGAATCTCATTTTGGCTTTACTGCCACTTATCTGCAACACGTACTTAAGTGAAATACTTTGAATATTTTATACCGGTCGTAACAAAAGGATCTTTCTGTCGTTGTGATTATAATAAATATCTTAAACACCGTCGGCTGTGTTGTTCGCGCCGAGGGTCACTTTCGGTGCGACGGACAACGGATGCATATTTTTTCTCAGAATGCTAGAGGTCCATCGGGAACAAATGAAAGCCTCATGAAAGGAGATTTGCTAACTTCTGGTACTTTTTTGTCGTCTTGAAAATAATCATAAGATCTATATTACATATAGATTAATATTTTAGTTTATAACAATTTAAAGTATTATTTAACAATGTAGTTAAATTGGCATCAATCTGGCTGTAATACTGGTTTGATTTTCATTTATTTCTGAAGCATTATTAGTTCAGGGGGTTCGCACTCTTCGCACCAGCCAGAACGGGTAAAGACAATAATAATAAAATAGCCGTAATCAACACTGACCAAACAAATACAGGAACTCGTTCTATTGATATACCCCTTTCCCGCATATTCACAATAGTAGAAATAAAGTTAACAGCCCCTATAATAGAAGACGCACCCGCTAAATGTAAAGAAAAAGTAGCAAAATCCATTCCCCCTCCGCTATGACCGAACGCAGAAAAAAGTGGGGGGTAAATTGTTCATTCAGCCCCTACCCCAATTTTAGTTATAGAAGACAAAACAAGTAAAAACAATGAGGGGGACAACAACCAAAATCTTAAATTATTTATTCGTGGGAATGCCATATCCGGAGTCCCCAATATTAACGGCACTAACCAATTTCCAAACCCACCAATCAAAACAGGTACCACCATAAAAAAAATCATACCCAAAGCATGAGCAGTATCAATAACATTGTAAAAATGATCATCTCCCAACAATCTCCCAACCTGACCCAACTCCACTCGGATAATTATACTTATTGCCGTTCCCACTATCGCTGACCACACACCGAATATTAGATATAAACCCCCGATATCCCCGTGATTGGTAGAATAAACCCATCGCAGTATATAGTTTAATAAAAACAATGAATTGCAAGTTCTTAAATAATCAAAGAAATCTAAAAGATGGAAGACTCTAAATCTTCTCAAGTCATATTTTAAACCTTGAAAGCTTATAGATTGATTTATCCTATTAATCCCTTTATCCTACCATCTTAGCTTATCGATAAGATGAAGTGTCATATATGCTTCGATTAGCAAACGGCGAAAAGTTACATCTGAGTCCCAAACTACATCCTCAGTTGCTTAGAGGTTCTTTGTTCTAGATGGTGTATCGGTATCATACTCGAACGTAATTCGCGAGATAAGGGTTCGATTACTTTTCCAGGACGATGCAATTTTAAAATTTTCTAAGGCTTGTCTAACTGCATGAATACTTTTGCATCCATCTGCCCGTAAATTCGATTTGACTCTTACGCAGGTGGTCACAATTCCGTGATACAATTAGTGATCTAGGTGTACGTTTTTGAAATTTTGTGTGGTTCGCTGATACCAGGCATAACTAAAGGATCTTTCTGTTATGAAAGGAACACGGGATTATGCCATACAATACAAATTTTTGAAAGTGTGAATCCATTTTTTCGTGTAAATATTACATGGATGCCACGTCAGAAATTTGAAACTTTCGTCGTCCTGGAGCGGGAATCGTACCAGCGTCTGTCGGATAGCGCGTCTTCCATTGCATACTCGTGCTCTATCCGGGAAGCGCGGATTTGATTACCGCTCCAGGACGACGATATTTTCAAGTTTTCGGATATTATCTGACTTAACATCCATGTCATTTATACCAAATTACGGATTCATATCTTCATAAATTTGAATCTTTCTGTTTTTGTCACGATTAGTTGTTTCTTGCACGTTTGGTAGACTTGATTTTTTAGCAGTTACCTACTCTAATGCAAACATATTTGTTCAGCTAGGAGCACTTCATTCAATCATGGTGACATTCATAATCTGTATAAACAGAATTATTTTTATAAATCAACAGTGATGGTAAAGAAACATGACAGCTTGCTTAGTTTTGACTTGAAATGGATAATTTTACTGCCAGAAACTGTTATTATGAGTAAAGTATGCAAAGAAAAGGACGTTCAAAATGGATTCGGATTCAAATCCTTGTGAGGTATAGGAGTAGTGTTTGTCTCACGTCACTGGTTCTTTCCTTTCCCTGGAAACAGTGGCCCTAAATTAGAAACAGTACACTGCTCGCAGACCATCCTGTTGCTCCCAGTGGTCGTCAAACCCATAAACAAAATAAAAAAAAAACGATAATTACATGTCAAAATATTTATTTAAAGGTAAGGGCGCTACTGTGGAACAGGATGTAAAGATGTAAAACTGATGTGCAGTTCACCAACTCCAAAAAGAAATTCAAAACATTTGCAAAAATTGATGATCGTTCTACATATGTATCGAAAATAAAACCTTCTTACTGTGTGCATGTATGTATTCACTGATAACAAGAACGATCTAACATAACCTACTTTTCGTTGCGTTTTGCATTCTGATTTGTCTGATAATGGGTTTGTAAAAAAAAGGTATCACTTACCGAATAGTATTCGACAAAATCTACAAGTTTCGGGAAATGTGTCAGATTAAGCAATTATTTTCCTTAATGTTCTCTCATTCCATGCAACGAATAAGAGATATTTTAACAAGGAATTACTAGAGACGTCGTGCTTTCCCTTACTTCTCCTATAGGATTAACAGTGATACTGTCGTTTTGCAAAATTATATAGGAACAGCTCGAGTAACTGATGTCCGAAAATTATATTTTCTTCGGAATAACCTTGCAAACGAGTCATGTTGGTCGTGAGTTGCCCTAATCCAAAAAAGGAATTCCTTTTCGAAATGAATGAAACTCTGCTGTTTATGATTTTATCTAATTTTGTTAACACTGAAACCCTATTCGAATTTCCTCTTCCTGCTTATTGAGTTCCAAGAAAAAACTCTTTCATGACATTTTGACTTTTCTGCTGATGTTCTGGAAATTACGCCTGGCTTTTGTTTATAAAGTTAATTTCTCAAATGTTTTGCTGTTTGAAGAATTTCAATTATTTAGACCATTGGTTCCCAAACCTTTCCTATTCTCGGCGACCTTGCTGAATCAGGTTCTCCCAAGGCACCCTTTGTCAAATTCTAACAAGTACAATATGCCTATATAAAATTCTAAAAAGTACACTGTGCCTATGTGAAATTCTAACGAGTACACTATGCTTATGTCAAATTCTAACAAGTACACAATTCTAACCAGTACACTTAGGTAAAAATAAATATATTTTCAATCACAAAAAAAATGTAATTGAAAAAATTAAACTAATTATAATTAGTGGGATGGATGAGAATGTTGATAACCGCACATTTTCTCAAATCTTAGAATCAAACTTGACACAGGCACTCTCATTTCCTTCTCCACATTGATTTTCGCGCGATACTTAGTTTTTATCAGAGCGACCGCCGAAAACACAGCTTCCCACAAATAAGAAGTCCTAAATCTAATTAAAATTATCTGAGCTTTACCACTCAGAAGGGAATATTCATCTTTTACTGATATCCAAAATTCAGGTAACTCTATGCTGCTAAATTTTGTTTTCAACTTATTGTCTCAAGACAACTTAATAAAATTATCTTCTTCTGCAGTAGTAAATTCATATGGTGCAGTGGCATGAAATGGATCTTGAATCAGTACAAATTTATCAATATTATCATTTTGAAAATGGTTCTCAAACCAGGTGATCAGCTGCGATAAGTGTTCTTCAAAAATGGATTTCATGCCTCGGGAGAAATCAACTCCATTGGAGATCAAAAACTGTTGAAACAGAGGGAAACATTCTTTACCGCTGTATTCATCCATTTTTCGTTTAGTTTTCATAGTTTTAGTTTTTTATAAATGCTTAAGTTTTCTCAATGGACTTTAAATGGTGCATGCTACTTCCCTGCAGGGAGAGATTCAGAGCATTCATCTTTTCAAAAATATCATATAAGTATGCTAGTTTTACCAAAACATCTTCATTCACAACATTTTCGGTATACTTGTAGTCTTCCTTTTTAAGAATAATATAAATTTCCTGTCGCAGTTCAAACGTACGAGACAAAACATTACCATGAGAGAGCCATTGTGAAGTGCTGAAGTACAACGAAGGTGTGCGCTCGGATTTCATATCCTCACATAGTTTTTTGAAAAACCTTGCCTTCAACGGACGAGTTTTTATAAAGTTTACTACATTTACTACATATTCTAAGACCTGGTTCAATGTAGGACTCAGATATTTTGACGCAAGTGCTTCCCTGTGAATAACGCAATGGGTCCACAGTGCATCAAGGCGCCACAGTGCACCATGGGTCCACATGCACTCTGGTGCCAGAATGTTCCGAATAAATTCCTGCAATCCTCCATAACAGGCGGACATAGAACGAGCACCATCATTACAGACAACAACGCACTTAGTGCACATCAAATTATTTTCGGATATAAAAGTATCAAGGATCTTGAACAAGTCTTGAGCCTTAACACTACTAGTGATACTTTTACAAAACAGAAGATCTTCTACAATGTTATTACCATCTATAAACCATGCATAGCAAAGCAAGTGAGCATCATTATTATTTGTGGTCTCATCCAGCTGCAATCCAAATTCCTTACCTTTCATTTTTTCAATTAATTGATCATTGAGGTCATCCGCTATATGCTATATTATGCGACTGATAATGTTATTAGCCAAAGGCACATTTGAAAGCAGCTTCGAAGTAGACTCACAGATCAAAATGTTCACCATATCTACAGGAGCCGGTAGAATGAGTTCTTCTGCGATGCTATGAGGCTTCTTACATTTTGGGATTCTATGTGCCACCTTGTATACTTGGTATAGATGCTTGCTGATAAAAACTACATTTTTATCGATTTAAATTCTCGTAAAGCAATCACGTGATTTATTAAGCATGCTGAGATGATTGGTTTCTAAATGGCGTTTCAACTTACTAGGTAGCATACACTCTAGCTCCACAAAGCCCGGATTCGAATCCTATGTGTAATGTTTGGGATATATTAGAAAAAAGAGGTACAGGAGCAAAATCCATTTCCACCATAACAAAGCCAGTTGCAGGACTTTGTGGTATACTGCTAGTATTCTGTCGATGTAGATGCAGTCCAGCTCCTTGTGAAATCTGTTTTGCAAAACGTTTGACCAGTGATACTTTTAGAAAAGAGAAAGTCTTCTAATTGACTGATTACACTATAACTTTTGACAAGAAAATACAGTAAGAGCCCAATATAGCGCTGACCGATATATTACTGATTCGGATATAACGCGATCATAAGTATGTCTCCCGAAAAAAAACATAACTTTTAATAAAATCCTTACTTGGCGAATCAGTAAATTGCTCCTTGGCAACCCTCGGTATAGCAGAGTCTTTATTGACAGCGGCCAATCAGCAAATTTTTCCCACCACCATCCTCTTGTCCACAGGAGTAACAACCGTGTACCATAGATTTTCATAGTGTTGAGTCTCGAATTCACTACACCTGTCGTGACGTCGCAGAAAAGGAAACCGTAATATGTGATTGATAAACTATAAAGTGCACAGTGTTGTACAAAAATGAAATGTGTCTGCGTACACCACCACTGAAACAGAACACTTGCTGCAAACCTGCGAAGCACCAGCCACAGGAGCAATACAATAAGATAATTTATAGAAAAATTAATAAAACAAATAATTAATAGAAATTGCAGATTCCAATGAGGGCAAAGTAACTATATTCCAACTGAAAATGAAGCAATGTGTGCGAAATGGACCTTTATGCCAAAATATTAAAATATTGTACTATGAACCTCCTACTAACAAGAGAAAAATTAAAGAAAATTTTTATATTTAGAAAAACTGTTCCATTTGTGAACATTCAAAATTTATTAATAACATTTGCAACAACTTAATTCAAAAATAGTAGGCTACAAATTACATAAGGAAAATATTTTAATTTAATAATTGGCAACTGCAAGAGGAACCTGGAAATAAAATTTGAAATCCTTTCTGTGTAAACGAAACTTTTGATACATATCCTATACATCGAGAACATGCCTTGTTAAAATCTAGAGGTAAGAAGCATCTGTCAAAACGAAAGAATTCAGAAGATGTGAAAAATAATTAAAAGTCCTTCAAGTTAAAATTGAATTAAGTATATTAATTTGAATAAGTCCTAGAGAAAATGATATAATTGCTGTAAATAACCTTTTTATTTTTTTAATCTACAAGCAAAAACAATCTGCAAAATTTGCTAATAATTTGGAAACTATCCTCGTACAGTGTACGCGGATAGCTTTCAAACTGTCCTCGTCAAATATCTGTATTAATTATTCATTCGCCTTCTAATTATTTGTTCAGTTGCTGTTTACCATCTTTGGTGAACACCCAGCATTGTGCGAGGCTCCCAGAAGCAACCTGCCAAATTGGCTTGGCAGTTAGTGTGTGTGAGTCTGGAGGTATTCGAGGCCGCAGTGGAAGCATATCCGGGGCGTAGTTGGAAGACCCTGGGTTCGATTCCTGGTGGCGGCCAATGATAATATTTCCGTGACTCACTTATCAACGAGAAAAAAGCGATGACCTCTGTTTGATATGTAGTTAATGTTTGGACAATATAGAATATGAAGGACGAAAAATCCATGCTTCTAAACGATATTGAAACCCGAAGCACTTTAAAAATTATGTAATACTCAAGCTTTGGCGGACTAGAGTCTTACATATATGTTTGAAAATTCCATCTCTATAATTTGGCCAACAGTTATATTTTTCAGAAAAAAGGCCAAATGAAAGGCGACATCATTAAGCTCGCAGGCTGATATAAAAGAAAACGAAACTTAAAAAAAATTTCATGAATTTTATTTTTCGCACATTAAACTAAAAACAGTTTTTTAAATAACGTTGTTGTGAGTTGAAACTTACCTTATATACATATCATGGAAGAAAGACTTCTCACAGCAACCATAATTTATTTTTCCTTGTAGAACGTCAGGTATTTGTTGGTTTCTGAAAAAAACCCGCAAGAGGGTACGTATTTATTATTTTGTCGCACTTTGAGGGTACGAAAGGTATAATTTGTCGCACTTTGCAATATAGCGGAGAGTAATATTTTTGAAGATGCAAAAATACTGATTCATGTAAACCATCTGAATCTCCATCAACAAAATGCGTAAACATTGGTGCAAAAAATCATACACTACTTCGGCCAAACGTATTTATTAGGAAATTCCAGATTTTCTTTTAATTTAGGAAGAAAGTTGGGAATTGGGGATATATTTTGTTGAAATCGGAACATTTCTAAGCACAAGAGTTAAAGTTTGAATTGCCTGGTAAAATCCAATGTTAGAAAACTAATATGTGGATAGCAAAACGAATGCTTCAAAACGATTTTGTCAACTTATAAGCGTAACTTTCGTCCCGTACCGGAACGATATTTCTGTGAATTCTACTGGGCTTTTCAACTAAAGTTGATTTTCACCACCTATCTTTTATCTAGAACATTTTCTACTCGTGCAACGGCTGTTTTATGTTAGAACTAGGACTTTTTCTCATGAAACTGAAATACTGATTTATAAAACTATGCCTATTTCAAAATTATGCTTACAACTTGCCGGTTATCCATAAACGAAAATTGAAATGATCTCCTCTAAAAAAAAATAGCATAAAACGAATTTTCCATTTTAAAGGGAACAGGAAAATACATAAATGTATATCAAACAAAGATCTTCGCTCTTTCCCCTTTTTATAAGTGACTCACGGAAAAATTCTCATTGGCCGCCACCGGGAGTCGAACCCAGGGTCTTCCGGTTACGCCGGATATGCTTCCGCTACACCACAGCGGCCTCGAATTCACCCAGACTCACACACGCTAACTGCCCAGCCAAGTTGGCAGGTTGCTTCTTGGAGCAACGCACAATGCTGAGGATTCACCAAAGATGGTAAGCAGCAACTGAAGAAATAATTAGAAGGCGAACGAATAATAAATACAGACATTTAACATGGACCAGGAATATCAAACAAAGATCTTCGCTCTTTCCAAGTTTTATAAGTGAGTCACGGAAAAATTCTCATTGGCCGCCACCGGGAGTCGAACCAGGGTCTTCCAGTTACGCGCCGGATATGCTTCCACTACACCACAGCGGCCTCGAATTTCCCCAGACTCACACACGCTAACTGCCAAGTCAAGTTGGCAGGTTGCTTCTTTGAGCCCCGCACAATGCTGGGGATTCACCAAAGATGGTAAGCAGCGACTCCCGGTGGCGGCGAATGAGAATTTTTCCGTGACTCACTTATAAAACTTGGAAAGAGCGAAGATCTTTGTTTGATATTCCTGGTCCATGTTAAATGTCTGTATTTATTATTCGTTCGCCTTCTAATTATTTCTTCAGTTGCTGCTTACCATCTTTGGTGAATCCTCAGCATTGTGCGTTGCTCCAAGAAGCAACCTGCCAACTTGGCTTGGCAGTTAGCGTGTGTGAGTCTGGGGAATTCGAGGCCGCTGTGGTGTAGCGGAAGCATATCCGGCGCGTAACTGGAAGACCCTGGGTTCGACTCCCGGTGGCGGCCAATGAGAATTTTTCCGTGACTCACTTATAAAACGTGGAAAGAGCAAAGATCTTTGTTTGATATTCCTGGTCCATGTTAAATGTCTGTATTTATATTAAAGTAAATGCGAGAGCATATTTTCCAAAATATTTCGTTATAGTAGCAGACAGCGCCAATTTTGAAACAAAGTTGCAGTAAGACACTTAAAATTCATCTGAAAGAAGAAGCATTTATATCTTCAGGTTAGCTAGTGAAGCTTCAGCAATATGAAATTTGTCAACACTTCTATGAACTGAAAGCAAAATACATGGATCCAATTCTACTGTGACAACAAAATGAAAATCCAGAGAGAAGAACCGCGGAGACTCCAAATTTATGGTTTAATTTTTTTGAAATGTTGATGAAGAATGGCAGATAAGTAATTTAGTTTGAATTCCGCCAATGATCGAGACTTTTCGATAGAACTTCTTGCTACGTTGCTGCTTAATAGGAACATTCAAAACGTACCACGGCTAGATTTCAATCAATGACTTCGGGTAGCATGAATAAAGAAACCACAATTCTCGGTTTGAAGATGCATCTTATCAATACAGCGATTATATGATTATAATATATGAAAATTTATGTTCAAGAGAACTAAAACTAATTTATATCCGGACTTAATCATACTTAACACACACAGTCATTCCCTTTATTCAAGAAATAAAAACATTTTAATTCCTATGTTTCCAGTAGCAGAGAGTTTTAGATATCATGTTAATTACGCTGGTCCTCCATTGTGGAGTTCGCTGACCAGTGATCTTACTTCCCTTAACAATATTACGTTATTCAAGAAAAAATGAAAGTATTATTTATTAGCTTATGTCACACAGTGTTATTATATTGTGGAAAATTGTTGTTACACTTTCATCTGCCCTTCAGAAGCATGCCAGCTTGACATTTTGTTCTCTTTTTAGTGCTCTTGTTATTTTGGGAGAAGAGGTCTAAATCAGGCAAATTTGGCCTTTTCCCTCCTCATTCCATGTTGTTACCACATCATATCACTTGGTATATACAGTATATCATGCTTTTGTGCATTATTATTGTGACAACTAAATGCAATAAATGAAATGAAATGAAAACATGGGAAGCAAATTACACCCTTTTATTATGATAATCCCATATCGAGATCGATTTAATCCTCATGTCAGGACTGCAATCTTTTTCTCAGCTTCGAAGGAGAATGGTAGTATCCGGGTCTTTCTGAAAAAGACGATAGCACAATTACTGGTGGGGCTGCATCAGTAAAGTTTTAAGTACTAACTAAAGGAAAGATCTGTGTGAGACGGCGTTTACAGAGTATATAACGTAATACTAAATGGATAACTCTTTCACAATACGTCATCGCTATTTCGCATGATGTGAGTTTAACTTAATTTAATTTTAAGACTGATAACTAATAAAGACTACGTGGAAAACAAAACCTTTCTGCAGTATTTAAAGAAATTGTTGCTGCTCCTGTGTCGCAGAAGTCTGAGAACTGTCTTCTGATAATTCCTACGTGATGGGTCCTGGTAATATTTAAGAAGCATTCCTCTAAGAATTTTTTTTCATGTTAAATTGTTTTTTGTAAATGAGTTGCGACTCATATATTCACCTAATAAATGTATTCCTGCACTAATTTAAGAACGGATGGCTGTTCAAAGTCGTAATTAAGGGTTTTAAATATTTAATTTCACAGATGCATTTCTCTTCTCTCCTGATTTTATATTAAGCTTAATTTTTAAATAACAAATTTAAAACTTCGGCAGTTGTCAGTAAAGAGTTATAACACTTATTGATCCACTGAAAATGGCCAAGCCGCCGATCGTTGCAAGCCTTTAGAAACCGTGGGAGTTCCATAACCACACGCTGGATATGTATTAAAGATTTTTTGTGCACTCAAGGAACGGAACACATTTACAATGGAGGCACGTAAACCCGTAAAGCTAGTTTTCCGCGACCTGCCACAAATTCAATTCAATTCTATTCTATTCTATTCAATTCAGTTCATTAAGCTGTTAAACTAAAGCCAAAAATTTAAAGCAATATAACAAAGATATAAGTAATTGTAACAGCAAGAGAGATCTGGGAAAAGACCAAAAAAGTTCTGACAAGTCCCTCATCTCCCTGTGAAAATACAGGCAAATCAGTGTTACACCTCAAAGCATGGCGCACAACATTAAAAGATAGCAGTAGAAATTAGTGTTAGTAAACTTGCTCGCTTTCCCCCTATTTCTCCACACTCCTTCAACCGTCCCCACTTTCCCAATACTTCGCCGTTTATGCACGCACTTTTCCATTTTATCCCTTTGCCATTTCCCCCTTCTTTTCCCCCCATTTTTTGCTTCACATTTTCCAGTTAATTTCTCCTTTGTTCCTTCTTCCCCTTCTTTTCATGTTCTTGGTAGTCTCAGAATGTAATTTTTTTTTAAATGGATTGAAATTGTTTTTTATATTAAGATCATAAGATAGATATTTCCAAAATGGAGGCCCAGTATAACTTAGAGACTGTTAAACATACTGAGTCTTGGGAAAAATTGGTCTCAGTTGGGATCCACCTCTAGTATCATAGACAGGGGTAAGTAATGAAATTTCAATTAATGTGTGATAAAAATCACTTTATATTTTTCTGTACATGACTTTTCCCAAATTGTAATTATATAATTGTTTTAATGTTCATACGTTATATTCAGTGCTTCTTCTTCTGGGGGAAGCAGGGATACGCGTACCCCTAAACATTTTGTGAATCTAACGGGAGAAACTAAAAATTTTAAAATGTTCGAATTTCCGCTAAACCAATTCCAAACGTATTATGGATATTTATGTGATTTCGTAAGTTTTATGTCGTGTATGTTTATTTTAATAACGTAACAAAGATGTTCCGTTATATTGAAACTCTTTTGGGCTCTAGCAACGTGATTCGTCAGCTCCGTTGCTACCCCCGATGGCGGCCTCAGTTCCTTTCACGGTGTTTCCTTAGTCTCAGACGGAAGCGAGCGTTTAATGTTTGAAGTAGGAGTTCAAATCTAGCACAGTTATTGGTCACTTTCGTTGCTACCCCCGATGACGGCTTTATTTCATTTAACAGTGTTTCCAGTGTCTCAAACGGAAACGAGTGTTTAAAGTGTGAAGCAGTGCGGATGTGTGGTGTTTTATTGATGAAAGTTTGGCCTCATTGAGCGGCAGTGTTTCAATATGAGTAGGAAAATTAGTAACTATTGTACATCATCACAACCAGCAAAGAAGTGTAATAAAGTGAATGACGACTCTGGAAAAACAAAAGCCGGGACAACGGTGTTGTGTGATACAGCGTCATCTGTTGACAGCGTGGAGAGTGAGCACGCGACCCCGTCTTCTGAGGATCTTCCTGAATGTTGGGATTGTAATGAGAAAAAGGAATTGCGCAATAAATAAGACTGGTTAGTAGTTAAAAATAAAAACCTTGGGTGCAGAGCTTGGAAAGAAGTTAGTGCTTTGGGAGCAGAGCGTAAAATGCAAGACATGAACATTTCTCAACAATGGGCTTCAGAATCAAGTAGTGCAACAGGTGAGGATAAATCAGAAAAGATGCTTTATCTCCAAAAGAAAATTTTCAAACATAAAGAAATTCGGCTCGTCAGGCAGCTCTTTCAATACTGGAAAGAGCAAAAACTAAATCTTTGGAAAGTGCATGCACCAAAGCTTTCGACAATGAAAAGGAAGTAACCGCCAATATATTTAGAACAACATACAAATTAGTTAAAAAGAATCAAGCTTTTCGTGATTTTGAGTCAGACATTGCTGTGCAAGAGCTCAATGGAATCAATATAGGCCGTATTTTACACTCGATGAACCACATTGCAGTGAAAATGAAAAGCACTGTCATTAAGAACATAATAGAATCGAATAATGAAATCGTCCTCCTTATAGACGAAAGCACTACAAAAAGTCAGTTGTCCTCGCTCATTATTTACGAATAACCACATTTTCAGGATAAGGCTACCAGTCATACAACCAAATCTGCCAATCTGTTTCTTAAAAAAGAAAAAAAAAAGAGGCAGGTCTATACATTTTCCTCGTATTCCTTGAAAGTCCCCTAATGTGTTACCTATGGACTACAATGCCTTCGGACTGCTAAAAAATGCCCATTACAAACGGAGATCTAAAACGAAGATTGCGCTAGCAGTGGAAGAAGAGTAAAAAGAAATACGACTACCAATATTACGGAATGTCCTGTTATCCTGGGAATGTAGATGTATGTTCCAAGTCTAGGGAATATCGGGTAGATCATTTAAGAAAAAAGTAATTTTGTCTTAAACATCAATTATGTTACTGTAAATCGTTCTAAAATGGCCTGAACACCATCCGTTTTTGTACCCTGTAGGCATCATAGCATAAAGTTTAAAATTTCATCTTTCTGTAAGAGGGGTCATTAGTGAAGCAATCAATTCTTTAATCTTTCTTCTCAACAGCAGATGAATAGTGTGTAATTCCAAACATCTCACGGAATTCTCCAATTTTAAGGAGAACGTCTACTGAATAATTTCTCACATTAGAAAGAAAAATTACGAATGCATTCATTGGAATAAAAAAATCAGCAAGAAAAATTCTGAAGTGGATCCTCAAATGAGTAAAATATATCTTTCAGTTGCATTTTTATATTTCTCCATAATTGTCACATTTAGAAGGTAATTTGCTGGTGCCATGTTATCAATGAATTTGCTACTGGCTAAAATAAAGAAAGGATTTATGGGAGACTTTCAGTTTGATATAAAGAAATATAAATATATTATAATTTAACTAGAAGCATTCTTCTGAAGTATTTTTATTAATTTCACATTAACCGTTTGCGAAGGTTTCACGATTAGAAAGCTTATCTTCTGTAACGTTAAATGTATAACGCATTACATTACACTGTTTAGAATTGCTGAAAACACTTTTCTTTCCCGTCGCAGACTTCCTGTTTAGCAAAACAGAGTTCATTTGGAATTGACGACCATTGTAACCATCCCATGACGAGCACAAAACAATCAAGCGAGAAGAGACACATGTAACCAATGTGAAAGGTGAAATTTCAAATTTTGCGCCGTTGCGTCTATTTTTACATTCGTTAAATTCTTTGTTTACTGCAAATTTCACTCACATAATTTCGCTTGCTATGATTTTCATTTATTTTTCGCTAGCTATGGTTTTCAGCGCGATATATGAGACCACATGATACGTGACTAGACTTTTGCATCCTAGTTTTAATAAGCTTTTCACAACCATACCTGTTATTTGCAGTGGCCTCAGCAATCATATTTTTAGGAATTGCTGAACGGCCCTAAATTCTGGCACGATGGAGTTACCGTTGAACTGATTTGACGAAAATGTGATCATTTTTCGCCTAGTGTTCAACTCTGCAACTGTTTCCGTTGTAAAAATCGTGCCAACCTTCTCGTATTTCTATCTGACATTTTCGTAAGGCGTTCGCAACTTACATGTTTGGAGGCAACCCATGGTACATTTTCACAGGCAATCAGAATCTTCGATTCAGTTCCTCGTGTTACACCTACTACACTGGTGTGCAAAAATTAAGGACGAAGAGGAGAAATTAGCATAACAGCGGAACGAGCAGGCAGAACGGACCGACAGACCACTCAAGAGATAGACTAGGGTCCGGTGCGGTTGGGTATGCGCATATATGCAGCGTGACGTAGGGGTGGGAGCGTCGGAACGGTATAAAGCACACTGGCGGTGTACACTAAACAATTCAGTGAAAGCTATTACACGGTGTACATGGGTTTAAACGACGTCTTGTTGCTGCCACCGTGTGATATGGCCAACAGGCAATCCAGTAGACGATATCTGGATGACTTTACCCGAGGTCGCGTTATTGGGAAGTTGGAAGAAGGCCGAAGTGTGACTAGTGTGGCCGAGGAGTTCGGGATCGCTCACAGCATCGTTTCACGAGCTTGGAGAGCATTTCAAACGACAGGAACATCTGTCCGAGAGTTTAGCAGTGGTCGTCCACGAGCAACCACGGCGGCGCACAACCGGTATATTGTCCCACAGGCGAGAAGAGACAGACGGCAGACAGCGGGAGAAATCGCAAGGCACATGTAACAGACAACTGGGCGTCCGTTATCGCGTTTTACCGTGGCCAGGAGGATACACAAAGGTGGTCTATTAGCACGACGACCAGTACAGTGTGTGCCATTAACGCTTGCTCATCGGATACGGCGGTTTCTGCGGTGCCAGGAACACAATAACTGGACACATCAGCAATGGGATCGAGTTCTCTTTCCGGATGAGAGCCGAATTAGTCTGACGAGCGATTCTAGACTTATACACATCTGGAGAGAGCAGGGAGCACGCAATCACACCTCCAACATCATCGAAAGGGACCGGTTTGGAGGTGGCGGATTTCTCGTTTGGGGCGGTATGATGCTTGGTAGCCGTACTCACCTCCGCATCTTCCAAGCAGGTTCAGTCACTGGTGCCCGCTATTGTACCGATAATCTCCTGCCTCACATGCGTCTGTTTAGAGGTGCTGTGGGTCCTGAGTTCCTTTTCGTGGACGACAACGCTACACCTCATCGTACAGTGGCTGTCGAAGAGCTGTTGGAGAGTGAAGATATTCAACGTATGAATTGGCCAGCAATGTCCCCGGACCTAAATCCAATCGAACACGTGTGGGACCTTTTCGGGAGACACTTGGCAGCACGTCACCAGCCGTCAGCAACGATTCCGCAGCTGCGATTGGCGCTACAAGCGGAATGGGCAGCGATGCCTCAACAGCTCCTTGACAACCTCGTCTTCAGCATGGACAGACATTGTAAATCCTGCAACGCAGTCAGGGGTGATCATATCCCCTACTAAAGACTGGATGTTTCT
Source organism: Macrothele yani (assembly GCA_039090855.1). Classification (NCBI taxonomy): domain Eukaryota; kingdom Metazoa; phylum Arthropoda; class Arachnida; order Araneae; family Macrothelidae; genus Macrothele; species Macrothele yani. Next base: position 198,624 of record JAYWMT010000158.1, read on the forward strand.
TGGCAGCCGCCTGTCACATGGACATTTCGAAATGTAACTGTTTTCTTTCATCTGCGATTTTATTATGAGCATTTCTGAGAAATCGTTAGCGTACTATTCTGCCGTTTAAATTCAGCGTTAGTTTGCATGAGATTTACGTTCGTACTATGATGAAAGGATTGTACAAAGCATAAGTGGGTACCAGGTATTTTATTTAAAATCTATTTGGAAAGACAAATGTCATTCAGGAACTCTTGGCAACTATATATGAACAACCTGAAAAGTAATTAATACATATCTGACGTGAAGAACACCCTAAAGGTGTAGGCATAAGCTGTTTCGGCACGATAATAAATTCTTATCCAACCCCATTGAAAAACCGTCTTCGAAATACATGAAAAACTTTGTTTACAATAAAAGGTTAAAAACACATGCTAGATCTTTCGCGGTCACTCTGACCACATCATTAGACATGGGTCTGTATCGAGCATTTAATACAGTTTCTATACAGCACACACTCTCAAGTTTTTATGCAAACAATTTATCGAGCTATACGAGATTCCTATTATGCACCATATTACAGATTCATTCACTTTGAGAAAGTTTTAAAGCAAAATAGTTTTTAAGCAGGTTCCAGTTTGAGGTGCAGCCGGATGTTTCTCATATCCGGAGAAAAGTCCATGTCTTTCTTATTTTGTTCATGTGATGTTGGTAAATAATATCCATGTACACTAAGTATGTTTGAAAATGTAATATTCGGACATCAGATAAGAAATGTTCCTTATGTTCCATATTACTGCAAGATTTGCATCACGGGCATACAGAAAGGAATCCATTTTGCTTTATCTTTCCGTCTACACTACTCGACATAAAAAAAAGTGTCACACCAGAAAATAATTGTTGGAGCAAAGCAAAGTGTTAACTAATTTAATCATAGGCACCTGGGCAGGTGAACCTCTGCTTCGAAGTGAACTCGGAAATAAAAGCACATATGAGCTGCGACAAATCATGTGCAACGTAATCCACAATCCATCCACCACACGGACACTTTTACAAGATGTTTCATCTCAGAGATACGCACATAAGTTTGATCCCTGAGTCGTGTTGCATTAGAACCGCAACGAAGTGTAAAAACTCAGAAATATATGTGACAATAGTTATTGGAGAAAGTCACCTTGCGTCGTTGATTTAGGATTGGTGCTGGTAGACACACGTCCGATGATTTCGATCGCCACATTCGACGACAAACCCAATCATCCCTTAATCAACAGCAATTCATATTAGATGACGTTGAGGGGCATATATGGAAATCCCGTATCAGCACGGACTGTGATTCGCCGATTGGCTTAGATTTGCTTTCTCGCCAGCCATTGAGAAGTCAGCAGCTGAACTCAGCATTTCGTTGATCAAGGCTTTAAACATGTATTGACAGACATGCCTGAGTGAACGAAAGGAATCACCTCGTATTTAGCGACGAGTCTGGATTCTGTTTAAGTGTCGACAATCGAGTATCTGTAAACGATGAGCTCACCTGCATAATTTTGCTTGCACCCGTGATCGTCGTACGGCTCATCATTCTGGTATCACGATTTTGGGTGCTATAAGTTTCAACAGCCGTTAATTGCTCGTACAGAGAGTCAGGGCAATTACAGCTTTATATTAAGTCTGTGAGGGTATGCGTTCTGTTTCATTTCCATATCTTCCTGGTATCCCTAACGCCCAGTTTCTATAAAACAACGCCCTTCCGCACTCAGCTAACATCAGCAGGCAGTGCTCAAAAGGTGAGAGGTGTTACCTTTTTCAGAGCGATCGGACGAGTTCTGTTCGATAAAGAATATGTGGTACATCATTGCCAGACTACGGAAGGTTTCTGTACATATACTTCGCAAAGTTGAAGAGTTGTTAACACAGCTCAATGAAGAAGTATCAGCAATACCTCAAGACACCATCCACGAACTTTCCCACTCGATGCCGTGACATGTTTTCTAATTTATAGCCTAGGATGATTGTCATACCATTATCCAGGCTATAAAATATGAATGACTTAGGCCATATTGAGTGCAGTCGTGCATAAAGTATTTATATAATCCTTCAGGAAAATTTTTTTCATATTTAAAAATACGTGTTCTCACATTTTGTTCTGTAATTTTGCTGAAGCAGAGTGGTGCGTGTTCTTTAGTTTTGTCATTTACCATTTCAGCCGTGTTGCTCAGTTACTGAATATGATCGTCCTTTTTAACATTTGCGTGGTAAATATCTATAAATACAATTTCAGTATGAAGAATGAAATTGAACTAAATATTATACTTCAAAAATTCGGTATAAGAATATTTTGCAGTTACATTAGTTCATTTTACAGTTATTGCCATTAAAACACGGTTCGAGTTGAAATATGTTAAGCAATTATACGAGTCAAGAATAAGTCGATGTCAAGAGTAACGTCATCGAACTGGGTTTCCAGATAAACACCTTGATTTAAAGCCAAGTACTGCCAGAAAAAAGTAAAACATTATTAAAACATATTTTTTAAGACTCACATCAGCTGAAGCTTTAGATCTAGTTATAACTGTCATACTCACTGAAGCAAAATAGAACCAACGGCATAAACCTTGTCATAGTAAAGTCTTAGTAGTTTTGCATATGGAGTTAAGTCTTTACAACATTTGTTTGAAAACAATAGATGTGTTCTGATTCCCGGAATCGCATAAAGACAATTCAGTTGCATTTTGTTCCTTGCGTTTGTTTTACATATGGTTACAAGAGATAATATCCTGTTAAATCTGGCATTACTTACTGAGGTTATCAGATACGTAAGGGGAAAAGCGGCGGTCGTTAAATTCCTGATGTTAAAGCATACCAATCCCAAAATTTTCACTGTCTCAGGGAGTTCATCTTTCTTAAATGAAGCTTCGTCTTTCCAGTAAAAAAAACATTTTCCTGCATTGTTCTTCAGCGATGCTGGTGTTGTTTTCTGCAAGGTGTATAAAGGGTTACTCTGAAAACACTGTCCTTTGAACTTGATTTAAAATGACCTTAATGTTCAGTTTTGATAGATTTTGAAATATAACTCTCGCCAAGTGAAGTCTAAATGTAACTTGACTGAAAGTTTTTTCTTGCGTAAACATGCACCTTTCTTTGACATTTTTTTTATTTCTAAATGAGTCTGAGTATTGTTGTTCTTCCGTAGGAGCACACTATGTTCTCTTAAAAATATAATAACAAAATCAAATTCTTGAATGTTTTTTTTTCCATTGGCATCATACAATCAGCTGTACAGACTGTTCTGGTGTAAGAATAATTCTTTGTAAAATTCATGAAGATCAGCTTAGGTTTTCTGAAAAAGACTTCAGTATTTCAAATTCCGGTACAACAGGTGTCGCAAACAAAAAGAACAAGTAACTTTTGTAGTCTAACATTATTTCATTTAAGAGTCTTACTTAGAATTTTGTGTCAAATTTTGAATGGGCTAATTCATCACTACTGAAATAAGTCTTGTAGCTTTTCTCAATTCAACAAAACATTCCACAAAACCTGGAACTTCTAATCAACTATCAATCAAAGTTCACACTGCGTAGCTTCCAATTTCTGGCCAGTCGGTAGTTAAGGTGTTGCCGTTTTTAAGCAAAAATAATTTTTTAAAGACAATTATTTTGAAAGAGGATGGTATGTAATTTTTGTGCAACTAATGTAAAAATCCAAACAAGCCAAATCAATTCCGTGACTCAAGGTAAATTTAAAAATTGCCAAATTTCTGGAATTTGACGTTAAACATCCAGAACTGCATCCCTGTAGTTCATTCGATTAGATACACATTGCGTAAAAAAAGTTCTCAAAGATTTATAATTTTTTTACAAACAATTAAATGATTTCAAAGAAAAATAATTTTTATAACATGGTAAATATGTATATGTAAAATTAAGGATCACCAAATCGACACATTTTAAGCCAAGATAGTTTTTCGACAATTGTTTTTTTACTCCGAGTTCCACTATTCGAATGATGCTGGAGTTATGTATTTAAATCCATTTATCTCCATTAATTCTAAATGCATTTTATTGGATTCACAACTGTAGAAATTTCTTTCACTTCTTTTGCTGAAAAACGGTAAAAATTAATAAAGTCAATTCTGCTTCCTTTGTTACGTAACACTGGTCAGCAATTTTTTTTTGGCCTGGACTTTTGCAGCTGTTTTAGACTAATTTCATCGTGCTGATTCCAGATCTGATCTCAGATTTGCTCTATCACATCTCATTGTTGTGCTATCGGCATACCCCATTTTTATTGATTTTACCCGAAATTAACCCTTTGTCACTTATGATTGCAAGTTGTTGCCAGTCAGTGACTGCTTTAGTGTTAAAATATGGTGTTGTATTTTTAGGATAGTGTGTTTATAATATCATTTTATGTATATATCCACATTTATTTAATATTTTGCTTCTGCAGGTCGTGATCTAACAATGGCTACAACATCCGAAAGAAGGAAATGCAGTAATGATCCAGATATCTTCTGCTACATCTGTGGCAGCTTCACTTTGCAGGATCAAAGGCGCAACATCAATACCTTTGTCAAGAAGGTTTATCTTGCCTACTTTAAAGTACGACTTGGAGGCCACGACAAAAATTGGGCTCCTCACAAAGTGTGTAAAACCTGTGTTGAAACTTTGCGATCATAGTCTAAAGGAAAGAATGCTAAGCTGAAGTTTGGTGTTCCAATGGTTTGGAGAGAACCTACAAACCATTTGGATAACTGCTACTTCTACCTTGTCAATGTAAAAGGTTTCAATAAGAAAAACAAACACATACAATACCCAGATACCACATCTGCCAGACGACCAGTTGAGCACTGTGAGGAAATACCTGTGCCTGTATTTACTGAGCTACCCGAGATTGATATTGAATCCCACAGTTTACCGGCTTCTACAGATGATGATGATGCTCAGATCGAATATACGCCATCTGATGCAGATTGTGATAAAATGTCTCTCTTTAGTCAGCCTGAATTGAATGATCTTGTAAGAGATTTGAATTTGCCGAAGCAGTCTGCTGAATTGTTGGCTTCCCGGCAGCAAGAGAAAGGACTACTCAGACCGGGCACTAGTGTCTCCTTTTATCGTAAGAGAGAAGCAGCACTGCGAAAGCACTTCCATTCAGATTGTCAACTTGTTTATTGTAATGATGTTGAAAAGTTTCTTCTCAATATGGGACTGCCCGCATATGATTCACGTGAATGGAGACCTTTTATTGACAGTAGTAAAAGGAGTTTGAAATGTGTGTTACTTCACAACAGAAATATATATGGATCAATCCCAATAGGACACTGTAAAATTGAAAGAAGTATGCCAACATCAAGATTGTTCTGAATAGATTGGAACACCATGTTCATGGATGGGTAATTTGTGTTGATTTGAAAATGGTTAATTTTCTGCTGGGTCAGCAAGGAGGTCACACCAAATACCCTTGTTTCCTGTGCTACTGGGACGGTAGGGCTACATTAGAACACTGGGTTAAAATGAACTGGCCACTAGGAATCAGTTTGACGCCTGGTGACAAGGACATCAAGAATGAGCCTCTTGTTGATAGGAATAAAATTCTACTTTTCCCCACTGCACTTAAAAACTTGGGTTATGAAGCAATTCATCAAAGCTTTTGATCGCACTGGAGAATGCTTCAGCTATATACACTGGCGGAAAGTGAAAAAAGAACACCAAGAAGGAGACGTCTGATACCAACGAAATGTATACAGCATAATAACGGAATACAGAGGATAACGTGATCAAAACATAATGGCAAAATACAGCTGTATTTGCTGGTAAACTGAAAAATAACATTTCCATGTAACATGGTTAGTACGAGGTTGAACCGCCATGAACTGCGTCACACTGTGCAATTCTGGCATGGAGTCTGTCGTACAGATGTTGGGTGTACGTTTGGGGTATTGAGTTCTAAGCATCCTCAACCTGGACGCGTAAATCGGGGATGGTCGTGGCTGGCCGTGGATACCGGATAAGTCGTTGTCTCATAAAATCCCACACGTGCTCATCGGGGGACAAATCCGGTGAACGCGCAGGCCATAAAAGTGCCGTGTGTGGGCGTGCGTTATCTTGCTGGAAAACACCACGATGAACCGACCTTACAAATGGCACAACAACGGGCTGAATGATGTTGATGTAGGAGGTGCTGTTTAACGTACCAGGTACAAACAGTAGTCATGTACGGAGTGATAGCTGATCGCTCCCCACACCAGGAGACCAGGTGTAGGCTCTGTGTGTCGCTGGCGGATGCTAGAAGAGTGGAGACGCTCCCATGTGCGTATGCTAGGACGCATACGGCCGTAAGCGGCTCCCAAGCAGAATCTGCTCTCATCGCAGAACACGACAGATCGCCATTGCGTTCTCCAGTGCAGACATTGGTGACACCACTGCAGCCGTTCCTGATGGTGGGCTGGAGTCAGAGGTACACATGCCAGAGACGCACGTGCATTTAGTCCTGCATCCAGTAGACGGTTGCGGATTTTTCGCACAGTCACCTCAGGTGCAACGGCAGCTCGGATTTGCGTCGCAGTGGTTGATCTGCTTGACAACGCTGCTCTTCTTATGCGTCGATCGGTTCGCTCATCAGTCTGTCTGTGACTCCCGGTTCCACGTCTTCTCGTGTGGGTATGTTCCTCGGACCATCTACGCCCCCATCGTACAACCACCGATACTTCCTGTCCAATTCGCCCCGCAATACGACGATACGACCACTCAGCCTCGCGGAGTCCGACTAGACGACCTCGCTCAAAGTCCGATAACTGCTGAAATCGTACACGTCTTTCGTGTCCAGGCATTGCAGCTTCTTCAGGGTCTTCGCACGTGTCCGTACGCCGACGACTGATTACATTCACTGCGCCTTACTCCTTAAATACCACCAACGATAATTTGCATATTATGCCGTGCTGTGGCGTAAGCGCTCACCGGTTGGTCCCGAAATTAACATCACACCTACGTAAACTCGACCCCATTAACATATGTAAATTTCATAATCGTCCGCCAATTCCTTCTTGGTGTTCTCTTTTCACTTTCCGCCAGTGTATGTTCTGCCTTTTCAAGTTTTAGTGCCTAGAAGAAAAAGGCAGGAATATTTGATGACCCTCAAATAAGAACACTCATCAGGGATCCACACTTTGTTACAACAATGACTGCGGCAGAGGCTAGAGCTTGGAATGCATTCTCTGATATGGTGCGGAATTTCCTTGGGAACAGGAAAGCGGACAACTATGGAGAGTTTGTTCAGGAGCTGCTCTTGAGTTTCCAAGCACTTAGATGTAGAATGAGCGGCAAGGTCCACTACTTACATAGTCACTTGGCCCAGTTTCCCGAGAACATGGGTCACGTGAGCGAAGAGCAAGGTGAACAATTTCATCAAGACATTAAAGTTATGGGAAAACGTTGCCAAGACCGATGGGACTCAAACATGATGGCAGATTACTGCTGGTCCTTGATGAGAGACATTCCACCAGCTGTACATCGAAGATCGTCAAAGAAGAGGTCGTTTATGCAGATGTAACATCACTATTGTTAATAAACTTTTTGTACATATTTTTCTCATCTTCACAATTCAAATCTTACATAGTAATATATTCATTCACTCACATTGATATGCAGTCACTCTCTCAACTTTGTGTTACGGCTCATTAAATGTTTGTTTCATTATTATCGTATATTGTATCTTATCTTATTCTTGTATGTATGCATGTTTAGCTATTCGTATATGAGCATAAATTTGCTGTTTTTATTGAAAATGCGATATTTGATATCTGAAAAACCTGATGTGATAGACAAAAACTGATGCCAGATTTGGAATCAGCACCCCAAAATTACCTTAAAACCGTTGGAATACCTTATGCCAGAAAAAGTGTGTTGACCAGTGATCGAAAAGATAAAGGTTCCTGTGAAGCGAATTCAATTTCGCCAGCAAACAGACTTCGACATGTCTTAAAAGGCACTCAGTTGTCTTTAATAATATAAAAGTCGATGCTATTACTGATTTGAAAGAGACGATACGGCCAGTAAATGGTGAATTTAAGTAAGCAGTGCATGGGAAGATACTCAAATTATGCATGCCAAAAATGAGAGAAAGATTCATCCTTTTTTTTTAAATAATTAATACATGCTTCTGAACGAGTTGTACTGTTTCAAAGCGTAAGCAAAAACTAAAAATACAAAATTCCGTATGAAAGTACTCTCGCATCTATTCTCAGTGCACAGACACTATGGAAATTGGATTTCTTGTGATAAATGGAGCTACAGGTGAAAGTTTATGTCATTTACTCAAATTTTAATATTCGGTAATATATATTTGTGTAAGTAAATACATCTAAATATTTAGCACTCTTTAAACTTCAAGTAAAGGATTTGAAAATTTTTTCTTGGGTGTGTTTCAGGTTTGGGTAAAAAATCGCTCTTTTCAGTTCGTCGCCAAGCTGTCCGCGATGTGTTTCTTTTTAATCTTCATATATATTTATACTTTTTTATTGTTTTCAATATACTTGGCTTACTAGCGCCACATTTTCACCACTGCCAGGTGATGTTTATTGGTTTTATGGACCAAATGTTGCAACGATAATGTTTTTCTAATGAAGCAACAAACAGATGTGTATTATTTTTAAAATGCTCATGCAATCGTTTGTTCACCTTATTTATTTATTTATATGCGTACTAGTTTGGCACTACTTTGAAACAAATAAATGCTTTACACTTCTAATTTCCGTAAATGAACGTCTAACGTGTTTGTAATAGTAACCTAATAAAAATCTTTGGGTTTGGAAATAAGCAACAACATTAATGCATTCAAAACTTGTAAATATATTTAAATCATATTTTATGCAAAATAAGCTGCTACGATTTATGCCACGTTAATTTTATGAAATTGTTGAATTTTATAAATAAGGGAAGCACATTTTCATAACAATTTTGATGATCTCAATTACTTATTTTATGTACCAGGGGTATGCAAATGTTTTTACCGTTTTAAAGAAAAATGACACCGGAGCAAACAGGAAACCAGTACACATTTATTAAACGAAACATTGGCCGTTAGCATCAATTACTTTCTGCCATTTTTTAGGAAACAAATGAATGCCCCTGTCACAAAAGGACTCGGGTTTTGAGATAAAGGACGCAGTGACGACATTTTCCACCTCTGTAACTATGTTGAACTGCTGTTGGGATAGGGTATGTTTCATAGAATGATACAGATGAAAGTATGGGAATGCAATTTCAGGGGAGTAGGCCGGGTGCGGTCAAACCTGCCAGTATAACTGTTCAGGGGTTGACATTGTGGTGGCACTGTCATGTGGTCTGGCATTATCGTAAAATAGGATGACTGGGCGGCATCCATTAGCTGTCCGTGGGCGATTTTGGTCGATTGCGGCGTTCAGTTTCATAAAGTGATAGGTATAGCTTTGTTCAGTGATTGTTTCGCCCTATTTCAACAGTTCGAAGTACAGCACTCCTTGCGTATTCCGCCACACACACAACAGCACATTTTCCCCGTGGGTATCCTGTTTTGCAGTGGATGTTGATGGCTGGCCTGGGTCTACGTAGAATCGCTTACGTACGGGGCTGTCGTAATACACCCATTTCTCAACCCCGGTGATAATCTTCCACAGCCGATCAGTTGGCGCGGTGATCAAAGCAGTGGATTATGATCATTCGTCCGAGATGGGTTGGGTTTCAAATCCCGGTGAGGCATGGATGTTATGTATGTCTTTTTCTTTCTCTCTCTTCCCTGGAACCAATGGCTCTAAATTAGGGACGGGCGACTGCTTGCAGGATACTGAGTTGCACATGGTGGTCATTAAACCTCCAATGAAAAACAAAATTCCACAAGAAATTCTTCCCTTGAAACCTCTTCATAAACGACATGCAGATGCCTAATCGTTGACCAATATTACACTCCGTTGAAGTATACGGAACCCACTTACCAATCTTCTGAATCTTCCCGGAGGCTTTTACACGTCTTAACACCTTCGACTGAGTCACTTTTCAACGTTTCGCCAGTGGCGTGGTATCATAATAAACACTAAATCTGTGGATTTAGTATTATGTCATAGAAATACAATTTTTCAATTTCTTGAATAAGCAATGCACACTTGAATTACCGATAAGCCAATAAAGCTTGATTTTCAGTTTATATTTTAAAAAATGAATATGAAGTACAATGCATACAGAAGTTTTTATGATTTAACTTCTAAACCACTTTTTGGAACTAAGGCTTTTTGTTAGGCAAATTTTTCCAAGTATTAAACTAATGGCAATTTCGAAATATAGGAATGGAAGAATGCTAGAGGGCAAGTTCAAAACGAAACTGAGATATACAAAGCATTACGCTATATTCAATTCAATGACATTAAGTAATACATTTCCTTTTGCGATAATCTGCTTTGTTAAAAAAGAAAAGGTCCACGGTTACCGTTATTGCTTAGAAAAACTACAAGAACCTTCATTTGCTATTCAGTACCAACCTGCCACTACAATAATCGCATATACCTCAACCACCTCTTAAAACAATGCTACAGATCGGAAATGTATATATATGTAATAACAGGACTCCACTAAATTCAGTATGGAGATTTTAAACGGTTTTTCTTAAGAAGAACGATCGTGATTTATGGGAAAGATTGCCCCTATATATCCAGAGGTACAGCTAGGAATTTCTGTGCCTGGGGAAAACCGCAAACTATTATGGCACATCTTCCTTTCTATGTTATATATACAGGGTGGTTCAGAACTCATGGAACAAACTTTAAGGGGCTGTAGAGCACACTGCAACAAACATTTTTGTATAAGAATATATGGGCGCAAGTGACTAGTTGAGGCACAAACACAAGAAATAGACATCAAGGAAAACATATTTTTTACTTACAACATTGTTGACAAGTGCTTCTTTACAGCAATGTTTATAATAATTGCTCAATATTGCGTCCCGCAACAGTAATACATGCTTGGCAGAGTCTACGGAGTGATTGGCGTGCAGTTTCAAAGATGCCAGGTATTTCTTGCACACGTTCAGCCGCAACGGATATTCGAGCGACGTGGTCCTCAACAGAGTCAACTGGAACCTCGTAAACGAGGAACTTCAGATGTCCCCATAAGAAGTAATCGAGCCTCGATAAATTGGGCGATCGGGGTGGCCAACGGACTGGTCCACCACGGCCAATCCATCGTGCCCCAAAAGTGGCATTCAGAAAATTGCGCACATTAATGCTGAAATGGGCTGGCGCCCCATCATTCTGAAACCACAGACCTTGTCGGACGGCCAGTGGTACATCTTGAAGCAATTCTGGTAAAACCTCTTCCAGAAAAGTACGATAAAATCTGCCATCGAGTCGTGTTGGTAGTAAATATGGGCCAAGCAGGAAGTCGTTCCCAATACCCGCCCACACGTTCGCATAGAACGTGTAGCGGACGTGTAGTGTGTGGGTTAGAGGTTAGACACAATTTTGAGAAATTATTGTAAGCATTGGTGTAAAGAAGCACTGTCAGCAATGCTCTAAATACACAATTTATGTATCCTTTCATGTCTGTTTCTTGTGTTTGTACCTAAGCGCGTTACTTGCGCCCATACATTCCTATGCAATTTTTTTTGTTGTAGTGTGCTCTACCACACCTTAAAGTTTGTCCCATGAGTTCTGAATCACCCTGTATATATATTATATATATCTTATATATATTACAAATTTAATTGTTACACACGAAGGTTGATTGATAAATAAGGTTTCTAATGGTATAAAACAAGTTTCCGATATAATGAAACAATGCTAGTGTTATCAAAATGGAGGAAATTTTTTCTCTTAAGCAATACACCATATTTTTCAACATAGTCAGCATGTACTGCTAAACATGTTGCCAACGCGCTGTCACTTTTTCATTCTGTTTACGAAGACAGTTTTTGGCTTTCTTTCGATCCATTTGAGCACAGCAAATATAACTTCGGCGTCGAAGGAAAAATGTTAACCTTTCAACATTTCTTTCAATTGGTGGACCAGCCAGAATTTGGACGGTGCCAAAATGTGCCAAAGGAGGATATGGTAAAAGTGTGAATTTTAGGCTTGTTACTGTTTACTGCGCTTGCAGACTTCAGTGCGGCCTCGGTGTGTCGTGATACAAATTTCTCTTTCTTGACTAATATACAGTTTTAGTGCAATATCTTATTGCTTGATTCGGCAATTTTCTTGACCCATGGAATCCACTCGCATCGATTCTCGTTATGCGTTACTGAAATGGGTAGTCCTGACCCTTGCTCAAAAAACGTACTCATGTCACCTTTACTACAGCTTTTGTGATGTCAAACCCACTGGCAGCTATTTTTCACCTCCATACAAACATCGTCAACCATCGCCATGTGCACTGGCGGAAAGTGAAAAAAGAACACCAAGAAGGAATTGGCGGACGATCATGAAATTTACATATGTTAATGGGGTCGAGTTTACGTACGTGTGATGTTAATTTCGGAACCAACCGGTGAGCGCTTACGCCACAGCACGGCACAATATGCAAATTATCGTCGGTGGTATTTAAGGAGTATGGCGAAGTGAATGTAGTCAGTCGTCGGCGTACGGACACGTGCGAAGATCTTGAAGAAGCTACAATGCCTGGACATGGAAGACTTGTACGATTTCAGCAGTTATAGGACTTTGAGCGAGGTCGTCCAGTCGGATTCCGCGAGGCCGGGTGGTCGTATCGTCGTATTGCGAAGCGAATTGCACGGGACGTATCGGTGGTTGTACGATGGTGGCGTAGATGATCCGAGGAACATTCTTACACGAGTAAACGTGGAACCGGGAGTCACAGATGGACTGATGAGTGAACCGATCGACGCATAAGAAGAGCGGCGTTGTCAAGCAGAACATCCACTGCGACGCAAATCCGAGCTGCCGTTGCACCTGAGGTGACAGTGCAAACAATCGGCAACCGTCTACTGGAAGCAGGACTACGTGCACGGGTGCCTCTGGCATGTGTACCTCTGACTCCAGCCCACCATCAGGAACGGCTGCAGTGGTGTCGCCAATGTCTGCACTGGAGAACGCAATGGCGATCTGTCGTGCTCAGCGATAAAAGCAGATTCTGCTTGGGAGCCTCCTTTGGCCGTATGCGTGTTCGCAGACGCACATGGGAGCGTCTCCACCCTTCTTGCATCCGCCAGCGGCACACAGGGCCTACACTGGGTCTCCTGGTGTGGAGAGCGATCAGCTATCACTCCCGTACACAACTGGTGTTTGTACCGGGTACGTTAAGCAGCACTTCCTACATCAACAACATCATTCAGCCCATTGTTGAGCCATTTGTAAAGTCGGTCCATCGTGGTTTTTTCCAGCAAGATAACGCACGCCCACACACGGCACATGCAACGCAACATGCACTTCACGATGTGAGAAAACTTCCATGGCCTGCACGTTCACCGGATTTGTCCCCCATTGAGCACGTGTGGGATTTTATGGGACAACGACTTATCCGATCTCCACGGCCAACCACGATCATTCCCGATTTACGCTTCCAGGTTGAGGATGCTTGGAACTCAATACTCCAAAGTTACATCCAACATCTGTACGACAGACTCCATGCCAGAATTGCACAGTGTGACGCAGTTCATGGTGGTTCAACCTCGTACTAACCATGTTACATGGAAAAATTATTTTTCAGTTTGCCAGCAAATGCAGTTGTATTTTGCCATAATGTTTTGATCACGTTATCTTCTGTATTCCGTTATCATGCTGTGTAAATTTCGTTTGTATCAGACGTCTTCTTCTTGGTGTTCTTTTTCCACTTTCCGGCAGTGTATCATTTTAATACGTCCATGAATTTCGACTGGAGGGCAACTTTCATCTATCAAAAACTCTATACATATCTCTGCTTGATACGTAACTCGGAGATAGCATTCATGACTAACAAAGGCATTTACTCAAGACGTCACACAGTGGACCGAAACTAAGCTCGTTTGCAATAAACGGTATCGCCTACCTAACGCATGCGCAAACGTTTTCCTTCCCTAATCACTAGCAACGCAAAACGGTAGGATACCTTACATATTAGTCGACCCTCGTATATACATAAATATACCCATTTCTACAAAACAAAATTAGCATCATACTCTAATGTTATCTCTACTCGATAAACCGACTAAAACTCTGTTTCTACACTTTTTTACAAATACTTTGGATTTCAAACCTTTGGTGCCACATCAAACGGATTGAATGTAGCTAGATAATGGTCAAATATCCCATGAAGAGTCGTCCTAAATTTGAACGACATCCTTTCCCTGCAAAGTATGTATATTACATCCAACTGCAGAAAAACCGAACTCCCGACTTTTGTAGATGAAGGCTGTGGTTCTTCTTTAGTTGGACCGACTATAAATCCAGTCTTCATTTATGAATGTGAGTACCTAACATCCTTGAATAACAGGTAATCCCAAAAATACTATCGATTTTTCAACGGGAGAAGAAAAGAAAGAAAACCGTACCTGGAACAGATGTTTTAATCCATATAAGAAGTGCCTCCGGTAGTTACAACCTTCTCCCATTGATAAACAAGGTTTTGAATTCCAGTCTTGTAGAATTCCATGGGTTGAAGGAAGATGATGGCTTATATTTTAAAGAAGCTTATCAAGTGCCTATTAATGAAGATGATGGGTAGCAGTTTAAAGAAAATGCGGAGGAGAACAACAAATTTGACGATTGAACAGATTTTAAAGAAATTAATGAAACACTCGTTAGATACTTTAGTGTCATTCAAATTCAATGAAATAAAATGGTAAAATGGCGCTGATTAGAAAACGTAGAACACAAAAATAAAGTGGTGCTGGCAAGGAAACGTTAAGCACACACAAAAAAAAAAACAAGTGGCACTGACCCACGTCAACATCGACCACGTGGGTAAAGGGGAAGTCCTAGTCTAGAAGAAGTGCAATTTTGTCATCCATTCACACTCAGATCGATTGGACAGGGTCGTAGAGCGCCGTTGGCAGCAGCGTCCCATATGGTATGCCGCAGTGAAATTAGCCCCCTCTTGGAAAAACCGCACTCCCACAGATTCCCATCTTACACAGTGGGGCAACTGCCGGTACCGTGGGGCGCTCTTCAGTAGACCGCTATTGCGTCAAAATCGGATCTTTCCTCTACTGTAGAGTCAGGCAATCAGCACTACCATAGATTCCCATGTTAAATAGTGGGGCAACGGCCGGCGCCGTGGAGCGCTATTCAATAGACCGCCATTGAGGCAGAATAAGAGTGCGAGAGTATATAAATATACTCTCGCACTCTTATTTCTCTGATCTGTATACCCCCTATCGTATCTGAGCTCCAGAGTTTAAGTTAAAAGAAATTCTCGATTCTTAGACGCAGCACAAACGTCCATTGGGCTATCGGTGTAGTTTCGTCTGAACCTTCTCTTTCGATTTAAATCCTAACCGAATCTGACCACACTTGCTTGTTTCTCCTTCAAAGAGCGTGGAAAGTGACAAGAATTCTTCTAAGGCTCCACCTATTTAAATAAATTGTATTTGTACTGAGGAATGTTATCTGTACTAGAAAAACTAATAACAATTGATAAATGCTACATACTGGTCAATTTCTAGTCAATTTCTGGTCAGTTTGTTTTATAGCTTCTTTTCTGTTGGCACTGAAATATCACCTGGTCTGTTCTTTCTTTTTCCACAGTTTTACGAAAGACATCAGGAAATATATATTTCGGCGAAATATGCAAATTTACGTTTCGCTGTAGCACACGATATATATTTCACAAATCAGTCTGAAGGTATGCGCCGCATAGCTTAAATATTCCTTCCCACCTTCCATTTTACACGCTGCTCTTTATGCCAAGTATGACCATGTAATTTCCGTTCCACCTGCAAGTCGGTAAATATCGTTTTATGATTTACTAGGACGTTATCGAAATTAAAATAATTGCCATATTATAGCTGCCAGATATTTCCTGCAGGAACTTTGAAAATTATTTAGGTGTTAGGTAGCAATATTTTCATACGATGATTCCTTTTTTGGAAAATTAAACTTATCCAGTGGGGGTTACAAAAATGAGCCTTATTTAGATTTACACTTGCTTTCCCTAAAACTATGTAAAAATATTTTACCCCATTACATAAAATAGTAATATGTTTTTTACAAAAATATTTATTGAGTTTTTTTTTCTGCATTTATATTTCTATCAGTAGAGAACATTCGTGAGAGGAATTTGGATATTTTTCCTTTCGTTGCGTCTAGAGATATATTGAATCATAAGCATCTGCATTCTATAAAATCGGATTATATCTGCGGCTCTTTGTTTTTTAATTTTAAATACTGGGTTTGATTAATTTTTAATTTGCTCATAAAAGACTCGCACCTGATTCAACAATTCATTTTATATAAGGAAGTTTAGGTTTCGAGAATACCAATATATCCAACACAGAATTTTTAATTTAATAGGGCGTGAGATGAATATGCCAAGCTTTAAAGACGACCTTTTCTTTTGCAGTATAGAAGAAGTGTCCGTCAATGTGGAAGAGATGGCTGGATTTTTCAGATGATTATTTTATCGGTCACTGGTTACATTCTGCCCTTCGATAAATATCCGGTCAGTACATTACTGGTTGTAAATTCATTCTACGCTAACACTATGTGAGAAAGACTCAACTATACTGACAACAGAACGTCTGTGAATGCAAAATGACGGGATTGAAAGATATAATTGGCCTCCAGCTGTATTTCATAAAAAATATGATACATTAGCGGCACTGCGTACGACAGACTTCAGAGGACTTGAAGATGGCTATGTCGTTTATTGGTAATGTGATATGCAAATTGCAGCAGATTAAGGCAGAATCTGCCAACAAAGAATTGGTAAGCATCCCAAGAATACACAACGGTAGAGGGAAACCACGAAGAAACGCAACTGTGCATCGTTCGAAATCAAATGAAATAATGTGAGAGCATCGGGCGGCAGTTTTTTACAATACAATGCACAGGAACTTACACGATATGAATTGGCACAAGCTGAAAGCCATCCACGTGTCTCTTACAATTTCGGCAAATTCTACATGCTGATTAGCGATTATTGGATTGATGTTTGCACCAATACAACGCTCAGCAACTTGCACAACATGGGTTAGCACGACCGAAAATCCATCCACAGGTCTCTTACAACTTCGGCAAATGCCACACGTTCATTAGCAAAGTGCGTCGAACTATTATTGTGGAAACTGTGCATTGGATAGATATATCATGACACCCAGAGATGTCTCATAATCGTTCTTGTGTGTGACAGATACCGCAGAAGTAATACCTTCCAGCTGAATCACTCCTAAAATGCAGAACTGTGGGTACATTGTTTCTGTTTGAAGCTGGGTTTGCTGCTTTTCCTGGGAACATTTAGTCATATTCGACAAAATCGTGAATGCAAACCTCTATCTTGAAGGACTGAACTTACGGTAGGCCAAGGGTTATGCACTACAAAAGAACATGGTGCCTATCGAAAACTAAAAAGAAAACCATAGAAGTGCGTCTGTACTGTACTAAATTTATTTTCTCTTAAAAATACTTTGTTTCTCAGAACTATATACTTAGTGCTAAAAATTGTTTGATCTCAATATATATTTCTTTATATTTTTGTGTGTATTTTTATGATTACAAGGTATTAAATTTAGCATATGTTCAGCAAAATGCTTCGAAACTAAATTTTATAAGCGTAACAGTGGTTCAAATTTTATATTTTCTTGGTTTTTCGTGATTCTTCCAACTTTAAATTGGTACGTGCTTGAAGATATTTTCAGCGTTGGAAAAACAGAAATTTGTCTCTAAATTTATTTGTACATCTCTGCACATCGGAGACTTAGTGGACGCATACAACACATAAATATGAATGCTATTTTTAATACACCACATTATAAAAACCCAAGAAGCGCACATAGAGTATTAAATCCGTTTATTTCTTATGGTGTAATAATCACAGAGATTCGCCAAGCTTTCGCACTCAATCTTTTTTTCAAGGCAATGGTAGACATAAAAATGCATTTTAATGTCAACCATTGCCATGAAAAAAGCCTCCCAGTGGAGTGCGAAAGCTTGGAGAAATCTCTGCTTGATTATTACACCCTCAGAAATAAACGGATTTACAATTATGCTTTGTGCGTTTCTTGAGTATACATAAATATGAATTGGTTTAGAACTTTAAAAATCCCAAACACTGCCTGAGGATATCAAAGAAATATTAATTTTTTTACATGCTTTGGTTTCCTCAAATTTTTAAATATTTAAAAGGAGCACACATTCCCAGATGTATAATACATAGGATTTAGGAGAAGAATTATTCTTCACAAGCACATGCAATTACATAGGATTATGAATACAGCAATCTAAAAATATCTTGTTTACACTTTACCACCTAACATTTCACGGCTTAAAGCAATAAATGTTTCTAGTTTTCAAAATGTAAGGAGGTATTACACAAAATTGAACAGTAAAAAAGCAATTCGATATATTTCCGTTGCGCTATCAATAATCCTGTTTGGATTAGAATATTTCGTTAATGCATTCATATATCTCAGATTCTCTTAATATAATTGAATTACCTATCGCATGATCCTGGAATATCCGAAAATTTAGTTATTCAGATCCTTGAAATGCGTTGTCCTGGGGGAGTGTGGTACATAGCATGCACTTGAACGGATATCGGGAGACATGAGGTCCGATCCCTGCTGTAGGGCTATACATGTTTTATGATTTCGTGAGATGTCACATATTGACCTGGTGAAACATGTAAAGTATTCTCGCAGATATTTCCGTAACAATACAAATAACTGATTGAACAAAACGATTATCTAGTCATTGATAAGCCCAATGATGCACGAAAAGTATATTACCACTGCCTTCCATTGATATATTATGGGGTGCATTTTGTGTTTCACCTTTGAGAATGTCACACAGTAGTCATTCTGAAATCGGACAGAACGGTATCATATTAATCTCACATTATCCTCATAACTTTCGTCTTTTCTGTAGCTTCTCGTTAGGCGGAATGGATTCCTCAAGCGTCCAGGGTCTAATGCAATTTGCACCTCCACGCGCTATAGTAGCTACCCCTCCGGTAAATGGTTATGTGTTTTAAAGAAGCTAACACTTTCTAGAAGCTTTATATCCTTACAGCACTTCCTTTGTTATAAAAATTAAAGAAAGTATTATAGAAACGACACGCTCTTCAAGGTATATCATGGTACAAATTTTATCAGCAAAGAAACCTAAATTTCATTCCAAATAATAAATCCAAAAAATTATATAATTGCTCCGAACGCAAGCATTTCACTTATCGTAATATTATTCTTCCACTAATATCTACGTTTTGCAAACCAACCTTTCCAAGACACGAAAGTTAAAAAAAAAAAAAAGTTTCTCTTTTGGCTGGGAAATGGTTGTAATCACGGATATTTTTAACTGGAAGTTTTATTCACATAGTCATAATCAACTTCACTAATAGTTGTTAGCTAATATAATAAAGAATTAGCCAGTTCTTTACTCTACTGCATAAGAAAAGACTACAAACCAAATTCAAGAATTTAATAAATATTTTATTTTATGAAGATAAAACAATGCAAAATAGATATTGGGAAGTTAAGTTTTAAATAATACTCATAGTTCAA